>JAQZBX010031329.1:0-26382 GCA_029593785.1 Cabassous unicinctus | reverse complement strand
TTGATAGTAATATGGATGCTAAAGAGACTTTTTATGATGACTTAGAAGTAAATGATGAAACTACTATTGGAAACTGGAGGAAAGGCAATCCATGTTTTAAAGTTGCAGAGAACTTAAAAAGATTAACACCTGGTGTTATATGGAAGACAGAATTTGAAAATGGCGAACCTGAGCATTTAGTTGAAGAACTTTCCAAGGTTACTTGGAGAATGTGGCTTGGCTTCTCCTTGCAACTTATAGCAAAATAGTAGATGAGCAAAATACACTAAGGACTGAACTTTTGGGCACAAAGAAAACAGAAACTGATTCCAGAACTTCCAAGTTTCTGGAAATCAAATTCCCAGATGAAAATGCCCTATTTGAACACTTTACTAAACTTGGAACTCGTAACTCAGAATTGAATAAGCAGTTATCTAGGAAAGACTTGTGGAAAGTCTTACTGTCTGATGGCTTGGACCCCTGCTTCCTGCATGCTAAACCAACAAAGTTTTTTAGAGAGATGTATGAACAAAACCACTGTCAGCTTGGACAAAAGAGAACATGGAAAGGAGAGATTGAAAGAGAATCAGCTTTAAGAAGAAAACCATGGAAGCAGAGATCTGGTATTAAGACATCTCCTGGGCCAAGAGAGGAGCCCCACCCATGTGTACAGAGAGGGTGAGTTTTCCCCTGCAGTTGAAGAGGGTGCATGTTCCTACCAGTTGTTCTGAGAAAGTTTTGATGCCCCGTGGTGCAGAGAAGGTGAGTTTTCCCCAGCAGTTGAAGAGGGTGGATGTCCCCACCTGATGTTCTGGGAGAATTTTGCCACCCCAGGGTGCAGGGATGGTGGAGAACATTCCTCAAAGATTAGGACGGTTAAGATCAGCATCCCATAGGTCTGAGAGGGGTGTACCTGTCCCCCACGGATTACAGAAAGCCAGGTGGTCAACCCATTGCTCCGAGAGGGTTGAACCTGTATGCCAAAGGTTAGAGAAGGCCAGGTGGTCAACCCATTGCTCTGAGAGGGTGGAACCTGTATGCCAAAGGTTAGGGGGAATGTTGTCTTCACCTCACTGTACTAAGGGGGCTAAGACTCTAACCCAAAGTTTGGGTTAGGTGTGGCAATCACCCCAACACCCTTGGAGGGTGAGGCCTGGAGCTTGGTCAAGACCCAGATGCTTGAAGAGCGTGAAACCAAGAAAGTGGCCATTGGGCAAGCCTGTGGAGAGGGTGGGTCCCCATGTGGCCCCAAGGAGAAGAAACCAACGTCTTAAGAATGAATCTCAGACTTTGAAATTGAATGGAGGATGCTCTGCAGGTTTACTGAACTGTAGAGGATCCATGACTCAGGTTTCACATCCTGATTTCTTCTTATGATATTGAAAATGTTTATCCTTTGTCTTTCCATTTGTGTATTGGAAGGACTTAAATGGTTTTGTAAGTTTCAGAGGTCTATAGCAGATGGGATTTTGCCTCAAGATGAACAGTATTTCTTTAAAATGATTATGATATGATTTTGTAGTTGAATTGTTACTAATTTAAGGTTTTTTGAATATTGTAATGTATTTTTGGAATCCAGAGGGTGGAGTGTAATGGTTGGCCAATTTGATGTAATTATGAATTCCAAAAACATAATTAGATCATGCTTGTAAACTGATCTGTTAATCTGGGCATGATTAGGTTATGATTAGGGTGTTGAACCCCACCCCTTGGTGGGTGGGGAATCAAATATAAAAGGCATGGCAAGAACAGTTTTGAGAAGCAGTCTTTTGAGTAGCAGCTTTGATGTTGGAAAGAAGGCCCCAGGAGAAGAGAAACAAACTGTTCGCCTGATCACCTACAGCTGACCTTGTGGAGGAAACAGGAGCTAGGCCCAGAGAGAAATGCAGCCCCGGGAAGAGAGAAACCCAAGAAGCCTGAACCCTGGGCAAATGTTGGCAGCTGTCTTGCTCCAACACATGACAATGGACTTTGGTGAGGGAAGAAACTTATGCTTTATGGCCTGGTAACTGTGGACTAATACCCCAAATAAATACCCTTTATAAAGACCAACCCATTTTTGGTATTTAATGTTAGCACCCCTTTGGCTGACTAATACAGCCCCTTAGCAGTCAATCACTTTTTAAAGTTTTTACAATGACTTTTATTCACAAGCAAAGAATTAGATTTTCTCTTTTTTCACAGTGAGGGAAAAAAACAGCTCTAGAAAATTATTTTCCTATCAGGGTGTCATTAATATTTTTCAACCTAATGCAGTAACTCTTGTGTGCCTCTGAGTGCCAAAAGAAGTTGAGGATAGAAGTGCTTGAGATTAAATCGCATCTTAGTAATTGTGGCCAGCATCAAAAAAAAAAAAAAAAAGAGAAATTTCTCAGAGGCCATCTTGTGTCAGTATCTGCTTTAGCCCTAACTATACATATGGACCAGAATAGACAGACCCAAATTCTGGATCACTTGGAATGCACTTGGCAAAATTACTTGACTTTACAGTGATGCAATTTATTTTACCTTATTGTTGACCCTTTAGCAGGGATAGAGTAACAGGGGATACAAAATGTTAGTGAGTGAGAGTTGCAATTCTAAAAAGTAACCAGAAAAATCATAATGAGAAGGCACAATTCAATAATAAACCAGGTTAAGTGAGGTTTTAAGACAGAAACATATCTGAAGGAAGAATAATAAAGACAGGGAACAACTTGTGCTAAGTTTCCTAAGCTGGTCATGTAAAACTTTGATAGGATCAGTGGTTTATAAATCACAGTGGGGTTCAGGAATTGTTAGAATTGGGCTATGGTACATAATATGAAATAATAGAGGTGGGTTTGGAAATTAGTGGGTATGAAATTGTGGTAATAGAAGGGAAATGACAAGATTTACAGTATGACTATGGAAGTGAGCATATAAAATGATTAATGGTTACTGAAAAACTATTGGGCAATTCAGTCAGTTAGTATGCCAGCATATTGGAAAGATGATCTTTGTGGATGTTAAAATCATCAAGAATTATGGCAGAAAGATGCTGGAGTTACAGTAATCAGGACAGAAATCCTTTAAGGAATGATGTGGAATGACCTGGTAAACCAGAGATGACTAAGAAAGAAGGTCTGAAAGTGGCATAATCTGACTGGGATTAAGTAGTAATGATAAACAATGATAACTAAAACCTCTTTTCCAAGCCCTTTGGCATTAGCACTGTGAGAGAAAATGACCCCCTTAACTGGAAGCAGCAACCAGATTGGAGGACCAGGAAATCAAACAGATAAATGCAAAGTCACACAAGTGTTTGAGAATATAGGTGATTCTGCTTATTACTGTCCAAAGATGCAGAAGTACAATGATAGAAAATGTGCAGAGATAAAAATTAAGATTAAAAGGGGGGCTCACAGAGCAGTACGGGAATAAAAGTATAAATTTAAACAATCTCATAAATAAAAGAGCAGTCTCTAATTTAAGAAACATTCATTCAAACTCTTCAAATCCTTGGAACTCACAAAGTCCTGGATTTATTACTGGATTTTTTGAAATAGCATAATCCACCAGAATGTGAGCTCAAAAGACAAGGATAGACTATTACTTGGTGCATTATGGGGAGTCAATAAATATTTGTCAAATTGAAATGAATTTTGAATAAAAAAATTATTCTGTGGATGTTCCTGGTTCTTGATGCCTGTGTCAGAGTTTGCTAGATGTCCACTAAAGTTCTTACCCTCTTCACCAGTAACAGATTTACCTGCGTTCATGCCTCCCAAGCAGAGCTCCTGGGTGTAGCAAAAATAAGATGCAAATCTGGTAGGCAATTTTGGAGACTTCCTCCTATAAATCTATTTTGATGAGCTTCAAACTCAAGTTATTTGAGTTTTGATGGTCAACTTGAATTCATGTCCTTAACTGAAAAAAAAATCACCAAATGCCCTTGCTAGTGGATTTCTAGCAGTCTCTGACAAATCTACCTGGCACCAAGCATATGCACAGAGACTTTTTTACTGAAAATAACCCAGCCCTCGTTGCTAATAAGTGAAGTTCAGTGACTAAGTTATCATTGAGTGGTTGTAGGCAGAAAGGATATGTGTAAGTTCCAAGCTGAAATCTCAAATATTAAATGTGTACTTCTACAAGTTTATTTCTTCTTTTTGCCACCTGAAACCAGTCTGGTGGTTTCACAACTGTAGTTAACAGAACCCATTGGAAAGACTTTACAAACGGTGGTGTAATATGGATAACATGATTTTAAATTAAATTATGATTCGTTCTGGGGTGGAAACCATAATTCAGCATTTCTAACAAGCTCCCTGGAGATGTCAATGATACTAACACATGGATCTCATATTGAATTTGAAAGCATTGTGGAGGGAAAAGAAAAAGACAGAAAGGAAATTGAATCCAAGAAGAAAGAAGAGAAGATGCTCTGCCCTGTCAACCTGGATCATGTAATTGAGACTGGCACATCAAAAAGAATAAACTTCCTACATGTCATGCAATTCTTTCATTGGGTCTCTCTTTTATATTTTATTTTTACAACAATTTTCAGAGTGCAATATTATTTTCTCAAGTGCTAGGATTTCATTACTATGAATAATAAAGTATAAATTTATTTTTCTATATTTTTGGAACTTTTATTATCAGTATTTTATTGTGGAATAATTAGTGATTATGATAAAATATTTGAGATAAGGAGAACAATGAGAGAAGTAAAATTAAAATATTTATCCAATTTATTGAATCAATAATCCTTCTATCCAAATATAACACTTTTATTCCTTGATAGCTTTCTATATTTGCATATATATATATCTGTATGTCTGCTGTCTTCTTTTATGTTAGGAAGGCCAATATTTCAATGTTGATGATTGTACAGGAAAAAAATGATACACATAGACATAAAGGGCTTGTGATATTTCTTAATATCTCACTTTGCTAGAAAGGATACAATTATATATTTGTCACTTTGATTAATCATGTATTAAAAACAAAATTTAAATTTCATGCATTTGTTTTCTGAAGATATGCCCTTCTATGAATCGTTCATCTTTCCCCTGTTCATTTTTTTGGATCTTGTTATTTTACCTAAGATTGGTGTTCATCTCACAAAATAATTATTACATATCTTAGTAAGAGTTCAGTCACTGGAGCCAGGGGGTCTGAGTTCAAATATAAGTTTCCCTACTTACTAGCTGTGATCTTGTTTATTAGACATAATCATGGGTACTATGCAATTTTATTTTTTAAAATTTTGTTTAATATTAAACACAATATAAGTCTCAGCCTTGGCTTTTACCGCTATTATTTCTTGGTTGTTTCTACTGATATTTTAAATTTATTTTCTTCTATGAATGTTTTTGATTTTATATTGTACAATCAGGCAATTTTCTCATTTCAATTTAAAAAAAATTTTTGTTCCAAAATATTAAAAATAGCCTATTTATAATGTTCTCATATACTTCTATAATCATTTTTTCTCAAATATTGAATTAAAATAAGCCTGAATTAATATTATTAAGAGTGGGGGAAATATTCATCTGTTGTTCACATCATCATATGGATTTTATGAAAAATGTAGATATGATAAATGTTTAAGGCACCATGTGAGAAGTAGTTGAAGAACATAATCTGCAGAGAGAGGAATAAAAATTCCTGATGTACAGATTGGTCAGTGAAGAATTCAAAATTCTCTTTAAGAGATGAGCAACAACTTTAACAGGAGAATATCTGGTTCCCAAGCAGTTTCTCTGAGATGCAAATATTCAAGAACTTCATTTTGCAAACTTGTAAGTACAGTGATCAAAACCTAAATTATGAAGCCACATTGCATAAAGTCAAACCCCACCCCACTGCCCAGAAGTGTTGTGACCATTAACAAATCCCGTGGTATCTTTGTGCTTTTTTATTCATCTGAATACAGAAATTATAAAGCAATCATCCTTTGAGAGGTGCTAAATAAATAAACATGTAATATGTATGAAAGATATATAAGATGCAGGTACCCTGCACTTGCAATAAGAGAGGTTACTTTTGTGTTTCTAAGACGTTCATTCAAATTTTTGAAAAACGATCATTCGTCTTATACATTTGCTCATAATATAACTGCACATCTAGATTGAAACATTAAGTTCCTGGCTGAGTGGCTGAAAATAATCAGCACTGAGGATGTCACTGGTTATTTCATGATGAACAGAGGCTTCAATGAACAGTTGTAAACAACTGTAAAGTAAACAACTTTAATAAATAAAGAAGACATAAATGTCTAAAAAAGCTTAATAGCCTATATGCAAAGCATCATGTTGAGAGGAAAATAAACAAAACAGGTTCTTGCTTCTGAAAAGTTTGGGATATGGAGATCTGAAAAGCAGAGGGATATCTGGTTGAGAAAAAAATGCAATCAAAGGTTATGGAAAGAATATCACACATGACATATCTGGAAAATAGATCAATATGAAACCTTTATTTCTACCATTCCAAAAAGTCATGGTAGAAAAGCTTGGAAAAGTAAGTTGTCTTCAAAAACAAAGGACTTTTTAATAAAATTTTGATATTTTCTATTGACAAAATAGAAAAATGAGGTACAGAAATATGAGAACAAAATTGTGTGGGGCAAAGTATAAACTATAATCCATGGTTAGTAGCAATGTTTCAATATGTGTCTATCAGTTGTAACTAATCTACCACACTAATGAAAGATGCTGTTAATGGGGGAAAGTGTTGGAGGGGATGTGGGTGGGGTATATGGGAATCCCTATATGTTTTATGTAACATTTATGTAATCTAAAATTTCTTTATAAATAAAAATAAATAAGAATAAAAGATTTATCCAGTACATTAAAACAAAAAGCACTCAGAGTTGTGTAATATTAGCCACAATTTTTTAAAGGAATTTTGTCCACTTGGAACTTGAGACTATCTGTATTTATGGGGCTATTTCCTTTAAGATATCACAGATCCAGAGAGGACATTTGTCTTTCTGCTTCCAGTACTTTGAAAATTGGTGGCTTCTTTTTGGCTTGAAAAAAAAATTAAGACTTCCACTGCTGTGATCCCAAGATGACTCATCAGTTTCTCAAACTAGTTGTTTCCTTTCTTGTTTTTCTTTTGGTTCTTTCTGCTTCTATTGCAAGTATATATATTAAAAAAATCCTTGAGAAAATACAGGGTTACCATAATATCCTCCCCTCATCATATTTTTATCATGTGCTTTAGTGTGGTACATTTGTTACAACTTGTGAAAGAAAATTATATTAATTGTGCTAGTAACTATACTCCACAGCTTTTAATTGATTAGTCATTTTCTTTCTTAATGAAGGATCACAAGTGCTGCCTCCAAATCTCCATTGAGGTACATCAAAATGTTAGGAGTCCAAACCTGGACTATAATCTAAGATGTCTCCTGATCTTGCTCAAGTTAGGTTATATCTACACTTCAGTATCACTTTTTAAAAAAAATAGGGGTCTCAAGAAATAAATCTTGTCTCTGCTTGACTATCATTTTTGTGTTCCTCACATACAATATCATAACTCATTTCACACAGTTTTTAGTAGTCATTTAATTTTAACTAAAATGTCTCACAAATTTAGTGGAAGAAAAATAGTACTTTGTGTGAGATACTTAGGTGAGTTTTCTTTGTGAGAAATATTGAATTTTAAATAATGTCTCACAATTTTAGTGGAAGAAAAATAGTACTTTGTGTGAGACAGTTATGTGAGTTTTATTTGTAAGAAATATTAAATCAGACATACAAGAAATTCACAAACTTCATCAATGCCAATATCACAAAACACAAAATCTGGAAAAGTTTAATTGGATCCTCACAGGTCTTTATTGAGAAGTCCAGATTCAGTAATTTCCTCTTTTCATTCATTCTTTCCTTCTTCACTGAGTTTTTAACCCTCATGCTATGCTTTGAAAAGAAAAGGTGGGCATTTGAAAAATATGATGAGTCATAAATATAAAAAGTTGGTTATTTGGGCTTTAAAATTCAATATTTGAGATACTCACTTGGAATTCAAGAACTCTATCCCTGCACTGTCATTTTGCTTTCTACTTTTCCTCCTGAAATGTCTACCGAGGCAGATGTAACTCAAAATACACCCAGACAGACTCATACCCTGATATTTTCACATTTCATAGCAGCTGAAAGCCCTCTTCTCTGTTAAAACTTCCACATTCCATTTGTCTCTGTGGAGAGAGCACTCAGTGAAAAGAGTGTTTCCCCAGCACACCTTTCAATAGCTCCCAGTTGAGTAACCCTTTCTACCAGCATTCTACAGTTCAACTACAAACACACACACACTGATGTGGACACAAGTTTAATTAAATGATGTAATCCCAAATTATAGTCTTCTCTCATTTCTGCTTTAACATCTTTCTGTTCACTTGATCAGATCGTAAAATAAATCTTAAAGTCAGCAAGACTAGTTATGGTTTTTCAGTTTTGTGCACTTTGTGCCAAGCCAGGAGGGAGAGTTTGTCAGAGAAAAGTCAGGGACTTTTCAGGACCAGAACCTATACCTTCATGCTCTATGACAATCCCCTCCTAATATTTACCCAACACTGACATGGAAAGCCCCATGCCAACCACATAAAAATTGGTGCAAAAAGAGAGAGAATGGATTTAAGTTTTGGAGAAAAATAAAGTTTTCTCAGAAGAAAACTAGTGTGTGTGTGTGTGTGTGTGTGTAAATGTCTTTGCAGCACTATAGTTAAAATTTAGCCATGGGCTTATTGGTTTCCAAAATCTTTTGCATCCTTCTTGCTTTATGTTACTTAGAATCGAAATGAGGCTGTTCAGAGCTGGAGGGGATTAAAAGAAAACCTTAAGACAATCTTCATTAAAAATCAAACAAACAAAAACCAAGCAATCTATTGTTGTAAACATTTATTCAATTTCTACAAATTCTATGAACTCACAGTAATCATGGGTTCACTACTGAGGACTTTGAAATAGAATAGTACATTAGAATGGGAGATCTGAACACGGATTTCATTTTATTTTTTAAGCTACCTAGAATGATACTTGATACATAATGTGGACTCAATAAATATGTGTCAAATTGAATCAAATTTTGAATAAAAAGTGCTTCTAATTGTGATTACTTGGATTAATGGCCTTCAAATTCCATGTTCTGAGATTTGATGATCAATGCAAAACCATATCCTCAAAGGAATAAAATATTGAAAGCACTCTTGCTATTAGACCTAGCAGCCTCTGACACAGGCAACTAGAAACAGAAACGTCCACAGACCATGTTTTATTGTGAATTCCCCAGTCCCATTTGGCAGTTAGGTGCAGTTTTGTGACTAGGTCTTGTCAATTGGTTGTAGGCTGAGGGCTATGTGTACTTTCCAGGCTAAGATCTAAAATGTTGAATGTGTACTGCTCCAAGTTTATTTCTTCTTCTTGCCACCTGAAAGCAGGCTGGTAGTGTCACAACTGTAGACAACAGGGCCCTAAGAGAATACATTACAAATGGTGGTATACATATGGTAGCCTGGTCTTAAAATTCAAATTATGATTCATTAGTTCTGGGGTAAAGCCCAGAATACTACATTTTCTAACAAACTCCCAGGTGGTGCCTATAATACTAGCACCTGGATCACATGTTGAATATGAAAACATTACAGAGCACAAGGAAGAGCTTGAAAAGAACCTGAATCCATTATTGTAAAGAAGGAATGCAATGTCCTGTCAATCTGGACCATATAAATGAGTCTGCCAAATCAGAAAGAATAAACTTCCCATACATTAATAACTGGATTATTGGGTCTTTCTTTTAATATATGCCAGCTATTCTACAAACAATTGATAATGTAAACACACATGACACCATTATTCCTTTTATACAATGATACTATATTCCTTAGAGAGTACTTGAATTTCTATTATTATATGACACGTACTAAAAGAAATTCCTTCCTGAACATTTTGCATATTTTCCACTGATGTTATAGTTTCATATAGACAACAATAATGTTTGTTAGACACTGCTCTAATTCTCTCCACAGGGAGGCCTTCCAAATCACCTTATTTAACAAATCATCTCGAAAGCATTCCTGATTCCCTTATTTTACTTTGCTTTCTTTTTTTAAATACAATTTATCATCCTCTAACATACCTATTAATTTACATATATATTTCCTTTTTCTAGCCTGTTCTCACTAGAATGTAAAATCCAACAAAGCAGGTATTTTTGTCTATTTTACACAGTAATATAGCCAAATCATTTGTAGACTTATGGGGCATAGCAGAAACTCATTAAGTATTTCAGGTAGTTGCCATGATTGAGTGCTCAAACTTGGGAGAATAAACTACAGATCCTAAAATGTTAGTTTTTATAAGCATGCTTAATTAGTGCTTATATTTGATAAATGTAAAAATACACCTAGGCACATTCTGGGTCATCTGATGTCTAACTGACATCAGTTATAACCACCTAATTTCATTGTTAAAAATGATAGTTACTAAGGTGATACCAATCACAGCTAGGCTATGTTGGGAGTTTAAGTAAGCAGACAAGTGAGGAAAGCATTTCTATAAAGTGGGTGACAAATGACTATAGGGTGAACCACAGTGTTTCACAGTAGCAGTGTACCTGCCAAGCAGACTGGTCTGAGAATCTAACATAATAATCAATGAAACATATCCATGCATTAAGATTGTGCTCAATACCTAGTGAGAAATTTTGCCTCCTTGCTATACTTTGTCCCGTGTTCTTATCTTGATAGAGTATAATGGTATTTTATATTGTATCGAAAAGCTCTTTTTCTGTTGCATGTTTCTTATACGTTATCTCATTCATGAAGTGTTGAGTTTTTTAATATATTTCACAATGTTATAAAATTGTCACTGATTCACCAACCAATATTTTTGTTCAGTGTCCCTTCACAAATTACAAAAATAATTTATAAAACTTAATATTATACATGAATAATGGCTAACAAGAAGACCAAAATATATTAAAGTTCATTGACAAAGATTATGACTAAATTCAGTGAATATATTTATTATAACTAAAATTTTCCTTATTTGAAAAAAAATAGTTAAATTTTCTTCCTTTAGGTTCTCAAGAAGAGAATGAAAGGCCACATTATAGGTGACACTAAAAGGGACCAAGTTTCAAATTACCTGATATTTATGGTGCTTTGGGATCATAAGTTTCCTGGAGTGACTTCGGGCTGACTTTGAGCTGGAAGATATGATCCAGATACAGTAGTGTCAGAAATGATTTGTCAACACAGCGGATCAGTCATAAATCAGAAACAAATTATTAGACTGGGATCAGAAACATGTAGAATAGAAACCCAGACTCAAATAATGTACAAAGAGAGGGATAAAACTCCAGAAGCAACAGGATCAATCATATAACCTGCAATTCAGATAAAAGAAGTTAGGAGTGAGTTTGAGCTCCCACAATCTTGCTGACTCTATATACCATTATCTATGTGATTTTGTCTTAAAATTTTAATGGGTGTCTGTGTCCTGTACTTATTTTACCTACTTCCCCAAAAATCCTACTGAGAAAGGATTGTATTATCTTCATCAGGATAAATTCATTTTCTCTTTTCTATCAACACATTTTATTAAAACAAAGATTTTTTGATTGGAATCTTTCACTCTCTTCCCTCAACTCAGTTTTGTGACCATAACTTTCTCACGGTATTTTAATTTCTGCATTTCTCAGAGTGTAAATCAAAAGGTTGAGCAAGGGTGTCCCAATAATGTAAAATGGAGCCACAATCTTGTCCACTGGATATATGACTGGAGGGCCAGCATATGGGAACATACAAGGAGCAAAGAATAAGATGATTGTAATTATGTGGGAGGTGCAGGTAGAGAGGGCTTTCTTTCTTCCTTCTGCACTCTGGTTATTCAGAGAATGTAAGATTAAAATATAGGAGATTATCAGGATTATGAAACTCACCGTACATATGGCCCCACTATTCAAGACAATAGATTTCTGACATAGGTGTCCATACAGGCAAGTTTCAACAATGGTTGCATATCACAGAAGAAGTGATCAATAACATTAGGCCATAGAAGGGTAATTTCAAAGCCAAGATAATCGGTGCTGAAGAATGGATAAAAGATCCCACCCAGGTCAGTTTTACCAGTGCACCACAGGTGTTTTGGCTCATGAAGAGTGTGTACCGCAGTGGCTTACAAATGGCCACATAACGATCAAATGACATAAGGATGAAGACAAAAATCTCCATGCATCCAGAGAAGTGAAATGCAGATATCTGAATCAAGCATTAAGTATATGAAATGACTTTCTTCTCAGATACAGCATTTATAATCAATCTGGGAGCTATGCTTGTGGAGAAACACTCATCAGCAAAGGATAAGTAGAAAAGGAAGAAATACATGGGGCTCCCAAGTGTCCGACTTTATCTGATAGTCATCACAATAAGTAAATTTGCAAAGAGAGTTGCAAGGTAGAACAAGAGGAAGACCACAAACACTATTTTCTCCTTTAAAACAATCTTTGTTAACCCAAGGAGAATGATTTCCTTCACAATGATATTCAGGTACATAGTTAAGCTATATGTAGAAAGAACACAGCTGGTAATGGCTTGTCTGCAAGAAAATTAAGAAAGCTGTGATTTAGCAAGAACATTAGACTTGGAATCCTCCTTACTACTCATATTCTAATTCTATGAATACAATAATTCAGTGATTCCCTAAGTTTTCCATGTTATAATCACATGGAAACTTTTTTTTTGAAAATGCTAATGCCATAATGCTTTATGCAGAATCTCCATTGGTGGAACCTAGATATATATATAAAAAAACAAAACACACATATAGTTGATTCTTCTCTCTGACAAAGACTGAGAAGTGCTGAATTTTCTGTCTGACCTTGAATAAGTCACTATAATTGCTTAAACATTTTAATTTGCATGAAATCTAGAGAGTCCAAGGGAAACTTTATTAAGTGTATACATATATATATATATACAGTATATATGTGCATAGATTTTTCATCTCAATAACTGGAAAACAACATTCTTATATTATTCAAAAATATTAAATTTGGAGCTCCTTTCTCTAGAAAAATGTTTCTTGATTTGGACATTAATCTGCATTAATTAATACTGATCTCATCAATAAATTGGTTGGGTTGGGTATAAGAAAAAAATATGGTGGCCATAATTTTACCATTGTTGTCAGTCAAGTCAAATGAAATGTTTATATAAATCACAAAGGCTGGCATTATTAATGGAAATTATTATGTGTGTACACTTATCCATTTCTCATGCTAGGTGTATTGTTGTCAGTTCCACATCCTATAGATCCAACATGAGGTACACCTTTTTATATGTACATAACCTAAATAGTGTTTTTTCTCACATAAGATTCTGCTACCAGTATCTTCCAGAGCTTTTGTTTTCTTCTAATATTTGTTTCGGTTTAAACATTATTTTAAAATATATTTTAGTTTTTCCATACAGATATATCCTTGTTCTATTCTATTTTTGCTTATATACCTATATTTCTATATAAATGTTTTCATCCTGTAATATTAATATATATCTGATTTTAACATTGGATTGTAAATGATTTTTCCATGTAACAAAAGAGGATACATAACACAATTATCCATTTTAGAAGTTATAATACAAAATGCATTATCATTTAGAGATGTTTTAGTCTCCTGGGATGCTCAATCAAATACCATGAAATGGGCCGGGTTAAACAATGGGAATTTATTTGTTCACAGTTATGAGACTAAAAGAAATTCCGAATCCTGGTGTAATTAAGGCAATGCTTTCTTCCCAAAAACTGGTGTCTGTAGGTGAGTGACTGAGGTCTCTCTATTTTATTCCTGGTCTCTCTATTTTCTCCTGGGTTATTTCACTGCTCAGCTCCTTGCTTCCTGTGGCTTTCTCCCTCTCTGTCTGAATTTTGCTGTTGAAAAAGGACTCCAGCAATAGGATTAAGATTCACCCTGACTGAAGTGAACCATTCCTTAACTGAAGTCATCTCTTCAATTAGTCCTATTTGCAAACGGTTCACACCCACAGGAAAGGATTAAATTTAAGAACATGTTTTTCTGGAGTACATACAGTTTTAAACCACCACAAGATTTAAATGTTAGCTTCTTCTATAATATTCCAGTTTTTCATGGTTATATATAATGGTATAGTGATTAGTTCATGTTCCTTTTTATGTATATATAGGGTCATTAATTTCCATTGTTTCTAAAAATATGGGAGATGGCAAAGATTTCTTAAAGATAAAACTTGTTACAGTGTCTACTTTGCTTGGTTAATAGGATTAATATCATGGTATGCATTTCTTTGATTACTGGTGATATCATAATTGATAGCATAATATTTTTGTAGATTTTTAATTCATATATTTTATCTGTTTTGAATTATGTAAAATTGGTCAATTAATTTTTCAATATCTTTGTGTTTTGAGCTGTTCCATTTTTTCATTTTTATACAGTCCACTGTCAAAATATGTTTCCCATTCAGTGTAGTTTATTACTTCTATTATGGAAGTTATAATCTTAACACTGTCTTGTACTTTCTTTACATTTAACTATTGATCTCAAATGATCTGGAGTTTATTTTAGCATGACTTTTGAGTTATTTTCTTAATTCTGACTAATTACTAATCAATCAATAATTCAACAACTCCAACAAGTCAGTGATCATTTGTGCCAAGAATCTACTCAGATCTGTGGTGCATCTAGAGGAAAGATGTCCTCAACATCTTAACATTTGAATTAGAAGGATAATATGCAATTAGAGAACAACATTAATTAAACAAGAATTGCGTGCAACTGTATGTGATAATATAAAATAAGCTATGGTTTTGAAAATAATGTTTCCTAGGAAAGAAATAACTGGTCAGTGAAGGTTTAAAAATGAGAAAAAAGTGGAATTTTTGTTTTAAATCAGTGAAACTCATGTTCCAACTAGATTCCATGAAACTAAGGTATTCAATATATTTATCATAGTTTAGTCAGATAAGATTATTGCAAAATCAGAAAATGAAAATGTCCAAAAATTGTAACAAATTTATATAATCCAAATAAAACCTGAATGTTTTTGCAGTCTAACTGAAATAATACTATCTCAATGTTATAACACTAATTATAACTATAAACTTTGAGTGGCAGTTCCAATGATTTCTGGTAAATATAAAACAGAAAATGAGTGTATTAGTACTTAAATTAAGTACATTACGTTTATAATGGAAGCTAAAGACAAAGAAGAGATATCCTTGGCTGTGAGGAAAAGAGGAAGTGGGTGAGAAATGTGAATAAAAGATTGTAAGAAGGAGAGAAGGGCATATTGCTTCAGATAAACATAGAGATGACCTAAATGAAAGCTAAACTCTTATTAAATCAGAAAGTTTTAAGAGACAAAATTTGTGGGAAAATAATGCATAGTCATGGAAATCAGTTCATGTGATACTATACTGTCTTGCTTTAAACAAGCAAAGAGAAGATTTAAGTATATGAATTTAGGAAAGCAGCAGTTGAACAAATGAATGCCTTGCCTCAGACCAACCCCACCTCTGAGTTTTTGTGTTTTTTGTTTCAGTCATCATTTCCTAACACTCCTGAACTATCATTTTTTTTTATTTTGGGGTGGGTGAATCATCTAGTATTGCTATTTTCTCTTCTTTAACATTATATGTATAATCTGTTGTTATTTTCATCACTTTAAAAATGATGTCTGGTCCCAAATGTTTGTAACTAGCCCCAAGTATTCTTTTTTTCCCAGATAAAGAAACATCTACCTCTATCACATATGTGTCTATATTATCTTGAGATTTATTACATATGTACTGAATTGAACAAGGTATTCCTAAATCAGGTATCATTCTTGTTCTATGACCTTAAATTTTAAACAGGTTATACATTTATCATTTAATTTATCCTGATAATTTTCTTGAAAGTTGAATGTAGCCATTTGCCTTGTTCTCTTTTATGCATATAGATTGACCTATGATACAGACAGTTATGACCAGAAAAGTTGGTCTGAAAATAGGGCAGAATGTTTCTCTGTAACTTCTCCTTCTAGCATCTACCATATAAGTTTTATAAAGCATCAATACCAACAATCCATACAAATTGCTTCCTAGAAAAGGATTCATTAGCCAGAAGAGATGAAGGTCAATTGACATCTTAAGTTCCTGCCCTTATTCCAAAATTAAACATTATAAATATCAATGCATAATACCAGATACATAATGGGTAACAATGAAGGGAGCAAAGAGGAAAGACTCAAAAAAGTCACAGAAGGAACTAATACAGTGAGAGTGAGAAGATATCAGGAAAGAAAGAAGAGACAGGGTATAGGATTCAGAAAGACATGTAGAGTGGAGGTGAGAAAAACATGTTATCTAGGATAATTTGACAAAGGTTTCATCACAGAGTGCAGCTCTTTCTGCAATCCCCCAGCCCTATCACTTGCCCCCAAACTAGAGAGAGTGTACATCATGAGCAAGGATCACCATGGGTCTTGAAAACCCAGGACAAGTTATAGAAGTGAAGTCTTTCTAATATCCTGTACCAGAAACATCACCACCAACCTTAAATTCTTCAAAAGAGAGGACTGCCAAGAATAGAAACTTCTGGGCTGGCATCAGCACCAAGGTGTAATTACCTTCCACTTCTGTGTCCAGAGAGGCTTTTGAGAGGAAATGTACTTTTGCATGGAGGCCAGGGAAGGTTTAGGACACCTGGCCCACAATAACCTTTTAGTTTAGAAATACTTTCTGGAGGCTCTAATTTTTTTTTAGGAGACAAACTGATTATACATTCCATCAGATCAGTCCTCAGGAGGTGATAGGAAGAAAATATTTTGGACTGACCAGAAATCTTACCTCTTATGAGCTAAGATGAGAAAATTGATGACTCTGAATGAAGCAGGTTTACATATCTTCAACTATAATTTTCTTGGAAGTTGACTCACATGAAGTCCAAATAAAACCTGCAAACAATACTTCATTGTTATTTACTGATGCCTTCTATTACAGGAGGCTATGGAGAGTGGAGAGTTTATGGAGAAAGGGGACTCTCACTGTGGCCACACTTCACATGTTTCCTCCCAAAAGGCAACAGGTTAGACAAAAAAAAAAAAAAAAACAGGAGGGTGTGGGTGAAAAAAATAAAGTGGGAGAGTCTACATTCAGTTCCAGGAAACTCCTTTAGGAAAAAAACTATTCCTGTGCTGTGAGAGAGAATTGCCTCCCCACAAGTTCTTGTGCAGAAAAGCATGAGTTTAATGTTCCTGCTTTACTGCATTGGATATTTATGGTAATTCCCAAAAAAGTTTAAAATGTCTATGGAAACTTTCAGCTTCAGTAACTCCTAGGAAACCATACTTCCAACCCAGTCCTGAAGGACTGTCCAATTAGCCATTCAGCTCAGACAATCCAAAGGCAAAAGCAAACCATGGGCCAGTTAGTTAAACTCAACTTACTCTAAATTGTAGGCTAGGAAATACCATTCTCTTCCCCACATAGTTTGTTCAGGCCCATATCTTCTAGAGCAGAGGTTTTTAATCTTTTTGTTCCATGCTACCCTTTGCCACTCACGTGAAATGAATACTACTGTAATTTAATTTTTTGAATACATATATAAGTGAAGGAAATGCTAGATTTCAGTTGGAGATCATAGAAAATAAAGATTATAAGTTGTTTTTTTTTTTCAATTCAAGTTCATGGACCTCCTGAAATCTTTCCATGGACCCCTTGGGAGTTCATGGACCCCTGGTTAAGAGCCCCAGTTCTAGAGGCATGAATGTCTTTGAAACCAGTAAAAGGAACAGAGGTGAAATGTGTGTGGTAGACATGAGTCCTAGCCCTAAAACTTACCCACTGTGTTAACTGAAGCAAATTTCTTAATCTCTTTAATTTTCAATTTCCCTTTTAAAGAATACCTTGTAATGATAATTATTTACTTATCTTAACATTACTAATATTATTATTCCATTTCTTATTCCATCTATTTTTTATGTTAGTGTAGAAAGGAGAGTAGGTAAGTAAAATAAAAGATAAAAAGTTATTAAATAGTCATCTTTTGTATATTATTTAATTTTTAAGAATATGTCTGAATGTATATGCTCTTCTACTCTCAGGGAAGAAAGTTTGAGTTATGCTTTTGTTTGTGGTTGCAAGCTATTAAAGATGGGATAGTTCACATTATGAAATTACTTTCCTATATGGGAGAAGAAATTACTACCCACAAGTTTAACCCTAAAATTTAACGGCTTGGCAAGCCACACCTGCTAGGTACCTTTAATGAGGATAAATTGGAAGGTTGTGTTGGGGATGGGGAGCGAGAGGTAGGAGACAGAAATGGTTATGGGCAAATGGCAGAAACAAGTTGTACCATTCTTTGCATTTTTACTGAAGGGCTTAATGGAAAACAGCAGACCCAAGTGCACAAAGAAATATCTTGGATAAAATCATGCCCCACACCTACCTTTATTGTTCATAAAAGGATCGGAGGAACGTTGAGGTACATTTTCTGTAATTTACTTAAAGGTTCACAGCTTCAGCTTCCTTATCAATTATATAAGAATAAGAAATCTTAGCTTACAAAATTATTTGTAAAGACTAAAGGTGAAAATATATGAAAGAAAAGTTTCCTTGTCTCAGAGAGAGTGCAGAAGAAATGTTTGTATGTTTTAAATCTTTCTTAAACATGTGGAATTGAGTCCAAGAGCGAGGCCACTCAAGTTAACACAGCTAATTAGGAACACACCTGAGCTTAGAATCCAAATCTCCTAATGACAAATCTAAAGCACTTTTCTTCTAATTACATAAGGTACTAATGCTATAAGCTTCCTTAGCCTGGGAAATAAGAACAGCCAATGAATTAGCCCTTGCATCAAACTTCACAGTAAAAAGACTCTAAACAAACTCCCAGTTCTGAGGGAATGATCAAGCTTCCCAGTTCTGATGGGAAAATTTTGCAGAGAGAAGTTCCAAATGACATGATATGTCCAGAGAATAATTAAGAAATACTGACCTGTCCTGGTTAGTGGACATTTTATATAAATATACATGGGCCAAAAATATGACAGCTGCAATAAAGTGGCAGGTGCAGGTAGAGAGAGGTTTTTATTATTCCTTTCTTATGTACTGTTGTTTCTCAGAGAATATAAAATAACTACCTAGAAGATCAACAGGATTACAATACACATCATATATATCATCCAATTATTGGACACAACTAGCAAATTTATCACATTAGTGGTAAGTTTTAACAAGGACTGCAGGTTACAAAAATAGTGATTAAATTCACTGTGACCACAAAAGTTTAATCTCAAAGTCAGGAAAAGCTTTGCTGAAGGACATCTCCACAGTAGCTAACAAAGTATTAAACTTCCATTTTGGGGAAACCCTGCTACTTTCTGAAATAAAAAAAAAAACAAAAACGGGAAAATATAAACCATCCCTAATAAAAGAAAACAGACCCAATATGCTAAGCCCTTAATATTAATCCTTGTACTTATGAACCTTATTCCTGTAAAAATGAAACTTAGCCTAATTATAATTAAAGTCTAAGAGTCACTTTCTAAAAACCTTCATATTATTCAAATGTGTCTTCTTTCTAAGCCAAACTCAACAAATAAATTCACTACCTGTCCCCCAACATGGGACATTACTCCCAGGGATGAGGAATTGTTACCAAGTGGTAATCAGCAACGTGTTTGAAAAAAGACCTTGACCAAAAGGAGGAAACATTAAGTAAAATATAGTTTTTATGGCTAAGAGATTTCAAAGTGAGTTGGGAGTTCATTCCAGATATATGCTTCCTCAAATTGCAAGAAGATTTCACTAACTGCCATGATGAACAAATCCTCAAACAAAAGTTCTCCTGTGGGCTCTAAGGACATCCAGGCACCATAGACAAGGCACACAGCCTCATGAAATCAACACCCCCTCATCAGGCCCTAATTTGGAATATATGATAATCGATTCCCCAATATAATATATGTATACTCATTTATAGTTCTCCTAATCATGATTTTTCTAATTTTTAAAAAAATTTGAACCTGTAATTTTCAATATAACTGTTAAATATATCTTTCAGAGGTTTAAATTTTCAGATTGTTCATATGCTGGTGAAACTCTGAATCCTAGCAGAGTAGTGGTCAACTCCTACTCTCTACTTCTTCTGGCTTACCCTGGAAAACCAACAAAATGATGATGGACAAGTTCCATTCTAAAAAACAAGAAGTATTTACAATTGCAAGCAAAAAAGTTCCTTCCATCTGCCCCAGACTTCCTAAGTCCCCTCTCAGCCTGAAAAAGTCAGAGTGAACATCATTCCTAATCCCTAAAGACAGAGGAATGAGCAAACATAAGGGGAGAGTGTAACCATGGATCAAAGTAGATTTACTGTAATTGTAGTTAAGATCTTGTGTTAATGTAAGAACTTGTAACATTCATAAAAACATAATGCTTGTCGTGGCTTCAGAAGGGAGGGAGAAGGATGAATAAGTGGAACATGGCATTTTTAGTGCAGTGAAATTCTTTTGTATGATACTGGAATGTTGGATACATGACTTTATACATTTTTTAAAAGTCTATAAAACTGTACAGCACAAAGTATAAACCATAATTTAAACTACAGAAAGACTAGGCTAAGCCATTCGTTTAAAAATCAGAATAGTAGTTTCCCTTAAGGAGACATTACTAAAAGGAAACAAAAGAATTTTTTAGGGTTTTAGGATTATAATTGCAGTATTTCTTGATTTTGGTGCTGGTTAGCTGGGTGTGGGTATTTTCACTTTGTGAAATTAATTTTGCCTTTTTCAGTATATATGTTACAAGTCAATAAAAGTTTGCCTTAAGTAAACACAAATAAATACAATAAAACACTGTCTACAACTCCTTTGCAACTAGTTGCATCTCTGTACTAATTTCTTGTCAATTTGCAGTAAGCAGAAATATATGGGCATTGTCCTGGCTGAAATCTAAAAGGTTGAATTATAGTCTTCCTAGTTTATTTCCTATGTTTTCCACCTAAAACCAAGAAAGGGGTTTGACAACTGTATGTAACAATGTCCTATGGCAATATTTTAAAAAAGGAGATGTACATACAAAACACCTAGGATTAAAATTCAAATTATGATTCACTAGTTCTGGGGTGAGGCCAAAATTCTACATTTCTAACAAGCTCCATGTGAAACCAGTGATGTTAGCACATGGATCACATTTTGAATATGAAGGCCCTAGAGAAGGACCAAGAAACAGGAAGGAAACTGAATGAATAAAAGAAGATGCACTGGCCTGTCAACCAAGATTATTTACATGGGTCTGTCACATAAAAAGGAAAAAAAATACTGTATGTTAAATAATTGTATCATTGTATGTTTCTTTTATAGAAATTTGATCTTATGCTGTGAAAATACAGAAATCAAAATGTAAATGGTACCACTCTCCTCTTTAATACTACTATTTACCTGGCATAATACTTGGATTTCTAATTTTGTGTGTCACATACAAAGATGAAATTCCTTCCCTAACATTATGACATTGTTTTCCAAAAGGATAAACTTCTGATGGACAACATCCATCCCAAGAAACAGAGTGTATCTGCAACTGCAAGGAAGGTAGCTCCATTCATCTGCCCTATGGGATGTAAGCCTTCTTGAAATTAGAAGCAGAGTGGGTATCACCATCCCCAAATCCTCAAGATTGGGGAATGAACAATGTACTAAAGTAGACATTATTGTTCTATAGACTTATTATTATTCTAGCAATGGAAGAACACCTTATCATTGATATAAAGGCAGTGGCCACCAGAGGTTCTGAGGGATGAGAGGGGGAAGAATATGTTTAATATGGGGGCATTTTTGGGACATTGGATTTGTCCTACATGACACTGCAGTGATGGGTACAAGCCATTGTATATTTTGTGATAACTTATAAAACTGTGCAGGACAAAGTGTAAACTATAATTTAAACTGTAGTTCATGATTAGTAGCAATGTTTCAATATGGGTTCATATACTGTAATAAATGTACCACGCTAATGATGGATGTTGTTAATGTGGGAAAGTGTGTGAGGAGGAGGGAGTGTGACATATTGGAATCCCTTATATTTTCACATAACATTTATGTAATCTAAACCTTCTCTAAAAATAAAATAATTAATTAGAAAAAAAGGATATGGGTCTGTGATGGCCAACAAATCATGGAGTTTGATGCTCATTGAAGAAGACACAAAGGTAGTAATATCAGAAATTACCTCCTCCACTGTGGAGCAACTATGGATCAGGAACTAATCTTCAGATTTGCAGAACACATTGAAATCTATTTTTGCACAGAGATGAACTACTTTGCATATCCTAGCTCATATGACCGAACAAAACAGGGCCTGTAATATAAACCAGAAGATGAGTTTAGTAATTTGTTGGGAAAATGCAATCAGAAAACACAACTAAATACTTATGGTATCAGTAATCTATAGTTATATATACACATCACCACAAATTAGCACTTTTAAATGATTCTCATGATTATCTCAAAGTTTCTACGAGTCAAGAGCCTCGGTACCACTCAACCCAATGAAGCACTGGGTGCTTTGGACATTTCTCACAACGCCACAATCAAGGTTTAGTCTAGAGCTGGGGTCTATTCAAGACTCAACAGGGAAGACTGTGCTCTGAACTCATACAGTTGTTGGCAGAATTCAGTTCCTTGCAGACTGTAGGACTGATGGCCTCAGCTCCTCACTGGCTGCTTTATGGAAACTGCCCTCAGTTCCTTGCTAAATGGGCAGCACCAAACAGCAGCTTGCAAACTGGAAATTCACTTCATCAAAAACAGGAAGAGAATCAGTGAACAAGAGAGAAATTACAGCTATATAACATAATCATGGAAGTAATATTCCTTCACATTTACCAAATTCTATTGTTTAATAGCAAAACACATATCTCACCCACACTCAAAGAGAGGGATGACACAGGTGTGAATAATAGGGGCAAGAATAATTATGAGTATTATGGAGTCTTTGGAATCTCACCCTAGTCATTAGTCAATATATGTATTGCCATTGAAAAATTGTCCTCATAAAAATGTAAATAGCAGAAGAAGTTATCATAGTAGGAAAGAAACTTTTCAAGACAATCTCGAACATTTTAATGATGAGTAGAACTTTGACAATCAAAACTGATTGGGACAGAGTGTTCTGTCCACTGCCCAGAACATACCGTCACACTTAAGTCTTACGATTTTGTTTTGTTTTGCTTTCTTTTTAATTTGTGTTTATTTTTTTGCACAAATCAATTTTTTTGATATATATTAACAAAGAATAAAATTCATCCAAAGTGTACAATCAATGGTATTTGGGGTATTTCGTATAAACAAATAGCTGTGTGTTCATCACTTCAATCATTATTAGAGCATTTTCAATAATTCAATAATAATAATCAATAAAAAAGAGAAAAACAAACAAGCAAGAAACTTTCTCACCTCTCAATCTCTTTACATTTCCCCTGCTGTACATAGCTGCTATTCCTGGCTAGTCTTGCACAATTATCTGTGTGTTTATTAAGCAGTTTTATTGAGATATATTCAAGTACCGTATGATCAAGCCAAAGTGTTTAATCAATGGCTTTTACTATATTCAAAATGTTGTGCATTCATCACCATAAAAATTTTAGAATGATTTCATTTCTCCAAAAAGAAAGACTCCACATTCCTTAGCATTCCTTCCTCAGACCTACATAACCACTATTCTAATAACATATTTGTAGGTTGATTTATATTTACATTGAAATGGAATCATAAAATATGTAAAACTCTGTGTCTGGTCTCCATTATTTAGAATAATGATCTTTTTGTCTGATATTAACATTTTGTAGTATTAGCCTACGTTTCTTCAGCTTCAAAGGAAAACACTCTTATATATGCAATTATACCCATATTCATGTTTCACAAAATATATTTATATTTCACATAATATATTAGTTCATAGTAGGACAATAATAAAGTATTTGTGCATTCCTGCCTGGCCTATGTCACTCAACATAACGTCCTCCAGGTTCTTCCATGTAGTCATAATTCACGACTTCATTTCTTCTTACCACTGAATAATATTCTATCCTGTGCATAATCCATAATTTATTTGTCCATTCATCAGTTGATGGACACCTGGGTTGTTTCCAAATTTTAGCTATCATGAATAAAACTGCTATGAACATCGGTGAGCAAATGTCTATTCGTGTCACTTCTCTCAGGTTTCTGAGTTTTTACCTAACAATGGTATTGCTGGGTGTAATTCAACATGGAGTTTGACGGTGCCGGGAACGATCCAAAGAAAGATTGGGATCAGGGGACCTCACTCCATTAGGAATGCAGGCAAGTTTATTTAGATTGAAGCTACTTTTTATACTACAAAGCTGATAACAAAAGTAGGGAGTTCTTCACTATGTTCTCAGCTTGGTGCGTGAGAACGCTACCTGTTTGTGAGTTCCCAAACTTTCCTGGGAACTTAGACAATAACATCTGTGTGGGGAGTTCATTCTGCTCTGCCTCCTCCCACTGATATCTGCAGTATGCAGTGTCCTTGGAGACATTTGCTCTCTATCAGCAAGCATGCTTTTTGGATGCTTAACCCTTTATGCTCTGACTCTCAGCATCTTCTCCAACAATTCCCCCTTTTTTGTTTTTTGTCCAGGGTGACCGTGCCTGTCTTAGGTTGCCCTCCTCTGAAGGTCTTACCCATCATTGACTATCCAGTCAAGCTGCCATGGACAGGGGTTCGAGAGTCAAGGGTTTTAAGCAGAATCAAGTTGTTGGCATGGCTGGTCTTTCAGCCCTATTAATGCGAGACAGCAGGGCTTTGTGAATGCCTCCTAATACAGTTAAGAGTAGCAGAGCACCAATGATCACTATACCGAAGTTAAGAAGTACAGAAGTTGATTTCCTTCAATGTAAGGGGTTTATTTTATTCAATTGATCTGTCACTGATTGCCAAAATTCACTACCTGGAAGTGTAGTAAGTTGATTCTGAGACATGCTCAAAACCCTTTTTTGCAAATCTGTAATTTCTATCGATAAATTTGTGTGATGACCTATTAAATGATTTTTAATTTTTTCCCATTCATAATAGGAATCATTGTATGGGAGAGGAGTGATACAAAAAGCACTTTCATTCCAATCACATTTCAAGCTTTGTTTTAAATTTAGATTACATACTTGATCTCCCATTTGTGTAACAGCCATCTCTAAATCATTAAGCCTATTATTAATTTGCTCATCTATATATGCTTGTCTATGCCATAGTTCACTAGCATTATGATGCCAATTTTTAACATATTGGTGTGTTTGGATACTCTCAAGTAGGGCAGTTCCTGCTACAGCAGCAGCAGTAATAATACCTATAAGCCCTAATACAGCAGCTATAATTAATCCAATTAAACATCTAGTTCTTTCCAATAATGATTTAGAAAGTGCCAAAGGATTTGGCTCTCAGGGGAAGACTGCCAGCAGCGATTCATGCGAACTGGAAGCCATATATGACGCCGTCGTCCTATTAGAACTACAGTAGAATTCTCCTGTAAAACAGACTTTGATACACAAGTATAAAGAGAGCAATTGCTGCAGAAAAACCATGTTTGATTAATGCCCACCATTCCAACTATAAAAACAATAGGATCCTGTACACACACTTTATGATGTGAGCTACCATTCCAATGCAGGGTAGTATTCACCTGTCCTTTCTTCCCAGTTAATGTATAAGTAAGGGCTAATCCTAATAATACTTTCCATAAATTCTTTTGTTTTTTTCTGGAACTGTTATCCCAAGGGGAGGGGATCAATCGTCCCTGATTGATCCATCGAATTTGCTTATTGCTAGTTAAATTAGGTCCGTTTCCCGGCCATGGATATGGATGGGTTTCAGAGACAGATACAATAGTCTGATTAATTCCAGTCCAACTAACTCCAGTGTAATTGCCATTTTCCAGGACTGGCAACCCCACAGGGGTGCCTTCCCAAACTATTCCATAAGAATCATTAAAGACAATTAGTTCACTTTCCATTTGGCATTCATGCCAACCTTCCTCATCAGTTTGTCTGGAAAAGGAACAAGTGGAGTTTTGAGATTTGTAACTGGAAACATAATATGATGGGAATAAAATTATTTTAATTAAGGTTTCATTTGTTCGGGTCACAACCACAGTCTGATTTTTAATTGACATGCATGGTGGTTGTGGCCCAATGCAGAGTGGCCGACCAAGAAAGGGTAAAGTCAGATTACTTATGGTTTTTCCTTCTTCATTATTGAGGAAAGGTAATCTTTTATCAAAAGGCCCAGGAAATTCTAAACTGCCATTTAAAAAAACTGAAAATGATGGATCTCCGCATGTGAGTACTCTTATAAGTGGAGGATTAGGTATATATGCCCAGTATGTAAAATTATTAGCTTT
>JAQZBX010031328.1:0-26386 GCA_029593785.1 Cabassous unicinctus | reverse complement strand
ATGTGGCGTGTACATGCAATGAAACACTATTCAGCTGTCAGAAGGAATGAACCTGGGATGCATAGGGCAACATGGATGAACCTTGAAGATATTATGTTGAGTGAAATAAGCCAGACACAAAAGGGCAAATATTGTATGGTCTCACTGATGTGAATTAAATATGATGAGTAATAAATATGATGAGTAAACCTATGGAGTTCAAGTATAGAATGAGGTAGACAGAATGTAGGTTGAGAATAGGAGCTGATGCTGAATGTATGTAGAATGTTTAATAAGGTTGATTGTAAAGGTAAGGAAATGGATAGAGTTGATGATAACACATTACAGTGAGTATAACTAACACTGCTGATTTATAAATGTGACTGTAGCTGAAAGGGATAGTGTAAGGAGTTTAATGTCAATTGAAAGAAAGCTAGAGGATAGTCTAGGGACTGTATAGCATAGTGATTTCGGTGGTGGATGAGGATTGAGGCTAATAGCACAAACACTAGAATGTTCCTCTATTACAAAATATTAAGAATGTGATGATACATGGGAAAATTACAACTAATATAATTTATAGACTAGAGTTAGCAGCAATATTACAATATTTCTGCAGCAATGTCAAAGAGGGTAATGTATCAATGCTAAGAGTCAGAAAATAGAATATGGGATTTAGTTTTGAGATGTGAATATGATCAAGCATTCTTTTTCTATTTTCTTCTTTAACAAGGAGAACTTGGCCATGCCATTTAACCCGTCTGTGCTCATTTATTCTTCTGTCTGAATCCTGAAAAAACAGTGAATAAGCGTTCCTACCTCTCCACATCCTCTCCAACATTTACAGTTTTCCAACTTTTTAATAGCAGCCAGTCTAATAGGTGTGAAATGATATCACATTGTAGTTTTATTTGCATTTCCCTAATCACTAGTGATGTTGAAGATTATTTCATGTGTTTCTTCGCCATTTATATATATATTTTTGACAATTGTCTTTTCAAGTCTTTTGCCCATTTTCAAAATCAGGTTGTTTGTCTTTTTATTGTTAAGTTGTATGATCTCTTTGTATACCATGGATATTAAACCCTTATCAGATATGTGATTGCCAAATATATTTTCCCATTGATTTAGCTGCTTTTTCACCCTTTTGACCAAGTCCTGTGGGGTGCAAAGTGTTTAATTGTGAGGAGGTCCCACTTATCTATTTTTTTCTTTTGTTGCTCGTGCTTTGGGTGTGAGGTTTAAGAAACTACCGCCTACCACAAGATCTTGAAGAGGTTTTCCCACATTTTCTTCCAGAAGTTTTATGCTTTTATATTTAGGTCCTTGATCCATTTTGAGTTATTTTTTTGTGTATGGTGTGAGATAAGGGTCTTCTTTCTTTCTTTTAGATATGGCTATCTGGTTCTCCCAGTACCATTTGTTGAATAGACTGTTCTGGCCCAGCTGTGTGGGCTTAACAGCCTTGGCAAAAACCACTTGACTGTAGATGTGAGGGTCTATTTTTGAGTTCTCCATTCAGTTCCATTGGTCAACCTGTCTGTCTTTATGCCAGTACCATGCTGTTTTTACCACTGTAGCTAAGTAATATGTTTTAAAGTTGGGAAGTAAGAGTCCTCCAAGTTCATTCTTCTTTTTAAAGAACTTTTTGGCTATTCAGGGCCCCTTACCCTTCCAAATGAATTTGATAATTGGTTTTCCACTTCTGCAAAAAAGGCTGTTGGGATTTTTATTGGGATTGCGTTGAATCTGTAAATCAGTTTGAGTAGAAGTGACATCTTAACAATATTTGTTCTTCCAATCCATGAACACAGAATGTCCTTCCATTTACTTAAGTCTTCTTCACTTTCTTTTAGCAATGTTTTGTAGTTTTCTGAATAAAGGTCCTCTACATCCTTGGTGAAGTTTATCCCTAAATATTTGATTGTTTTAGTTGCTATTATAAATGGAATTTTTTTTCTGCATCCCTCCTCAGATTACACATCAGTAGTGTATAGAAATGCTATTGATTTTTGTGTATTACTCTTGTATCTTGCCACTTTGCTGAACTTGTCTAATAGTTCTAGTAGCTTTGTTGTGGATTTTTCAGGAGATTCTAGATATAGGATTATATCATCAGTGAATAGTGAAAATTTTACTTCTTCCTTTCCAATTTGGGTGCCTTTGATTTCTTTATCTCACGTCTAGCACAATATTGAATAACAATGGTGACAGTGGGCATCCTTGTCTTGTTCCTGATCTCAGCAGGAAAGCTTTCAGTTTTCACCATTAAGTGCAAAGCTAGCTGTAGGTTTTTCATCTATACACTTTACCATATTGAGAAAGCTTCCTTCTATTGCTATCTTTTGGAGTGTTTTTATCAGAAAAGGGTGCTGTATTTTGTCAAATGCCTTTTCTGCATCAATAGAGAGGATCATGTGATTTATCTTCTTCAATTTATCAATGTGTTTATTACACTAATTGATTTTCTCGTGTTGAACCACCCTTGTACACCTAGGATAAAACCCACTTGATTGTGGTGTATAATTCTTTTAATGTGCTTTTGGATTCTGTTTGCAAGTATTTTCTTGAGGATTTTTACATCTACATTCATTAGAGATATTAGTCTGTAATGTTCTTTTTTTCCCGTATCTTTATCTGGTATTGGTATTAGGGTGACGTAGGCTTCATAGAATGAGTTTGGTAGAGTTCTTTCCTGTTCAATTATTTGGAAGAGCTTGAACAAGGTTGGTATTAGATCGTCTTTAAATGATTGGTAAAATTCACTTGTGAAGCCATCTGGTTCTGGGTTTTTCATCTTTGGGAGGTTTTTGATGACTGTTTCAATCTCTTCACTTGTGATTGATTTGTTGAGTTCTTTGATTTCTTCTAGGGACAGTGTAGGTAGTTTTTGTGCTTTTACAATTTTGTCCATCTCTTCTACATTGTCTAGTTTTTTGGCATACAGTTTTTCATTGTATCCTCTTATAACTCTCTTATTTACGCATGGTCAGTGGTAATGTCCCCCCTATCATTTCTGATTTTATTTATTTGCATCTTCTTTCTTTTTTCTTCGTCAGTCTAGCTAAGGGCTTGTTGATTTTGTTGATCTTCTCAAAGAACCAACTTTTGATTTTATTGATTCTATTTTTTTTTTGTTTTGTTCTCAATTTCATTTATTTCTGCTCTGATCTTTACTGTTTCTTTCCTTCAGCTTGGTGTGGGATTAGCTGCTGTTCTATTTTTAGTTCCTCCAGGTGTGCAGTTAGATCTTCAATTTTAGCTCTTTCTTCTTTTTTAACATAAGCATTGAGGGCTATAAATTTCCCTCTCAGCACTGCCTATGCAGTGTCCATAGGTTTTGATATGTGTTCTCATTTTCGTTTGTCTCAAGATATTTGTTTAATTCTTTTGCAATTTCTTCTTTGACCCACTGATTATTTAGAGTGTGTTGCTTAATCTCCATATATTTATGATTTTTCCCTTTGTTCCATCCATTATTCATTTTTAGCTTCATCCCATTATGGCCAGAGAAAGTGTTTTGTATAATTTCAATCTCTTTAAATTTATTGAGACTTGTCTTGTGACCCAACATATGGTCTATCTTGGATAAGGATCCATGAGCACTTGAAAAGAAAGTATATCCTGCTGTTTTGGGGTGCAATGCTCTATAGATGATGGTTAGGTCTAGTTTATTTATCATAGTATTCAAGTTCTATTTTCCTTTATTTATACTCTGTCCAGATATTCTATTCAATACTGAGAGTGGGATATTGAAGTCTCCAAATATTACTGTAGAGACATCTATTTTCCCTTCAGTTTTGCCACTGGCGCCTTGGTGCATAAATATTTAGTATAGTTATTTCTTCTTGGTGAGTTGCCCGTTTTATTAATATATAATGACCTTCTTCATCCCTTATAACAGTTTTACATCTGAAATCTATTTTGTCTGATATTAGCATCACTACTCCAGCTCTTTTTTGGTTACTATTTCTGTGGAATACCTTTCTATAGAGATAATGGTGTCTCAAGGTAGCAGTATAGAGATAATGGAGTCTCAAGGAAGCAGAGGACACCTGGCATCATTTAACCCCCAGAAATGAAGTGGACATTGTTGGCAAAGTAGGGCACAAGCCAAATTATTTTTCAAAAATTTGACCCATTAGGATAATTGACAGTGGTTAATTTATCATTCAGTCTCTAGAACTAGTATAGATGGCAGTATGCCAGCATCCTGCATGGGACAAGAAACAAATCATTTCTGAATCTAACCAAGGGAAGCTTGTGTTACGTCACCAGGATGATGAGACAAACCTTCACCCAATTTCCAGGTATGTGTCAGTTCAGACTCCCCTGATGAAGGACTGTGGTTCTATTCACAGGTACGCCCCGGGAGTCTCCCTCCTACTATTCTCTGAAAGGACCTTTATTCAATTATCAAGGTTACTTGCACTGAGATAAGAAATATCAGACATACAGGGATTATTGCTGATTGATTGGGAAATAATGCTAACCCCTAGGGACCAAAATACAACTGGGTCTAAGTCTCAGAGTGGGGGCTTATGGATATTGGATAATTAGCGGAGTTTTTAATTGATTTAGTCTCACAATAGAATTCACAAATCCATCTTGTAAACATTTCCCCAGATCCTAAATGCATAGTTGGAATAGACATAGCTGGCTAACTCCTCGTATTGACACCCTGACATCATGGAACGAGGGCTATTATTTATTCATCCAACAAACATTTATTGAGCACCTTCTTTGTCCTAGGCAATGCTTAAGGTGATTTTGATAAAGCAGTCAATAAAATAGGCAAAAAGTCCTGCCTTATGAATCTCAAAGCATGACAAGGCAAGGAGTTGCCATCTGACCTCATAGCAGATGCAGTGGTCAGACCAACCTTACAAGGAACTTACTGCCAGCCCTAGTAAGAGAACTTGTGAAGTCCCTTAGCATCTTGGAAAAAAGTAATGTCCATTTTGGAAAATAACTGAGAAATTTTTTGTAGTAGCTTACTCCTGGACTGTGATGGTTAGGCTAATGTGTCAACTCAGCCAGGTAATTGTGCCCAGTTGTTTGGTCAAGCAAGCACTGGGCTAATTATAATACAAGGACACCTATGGACTTAGTCATCAGTGAGTTCACTGCATAGATGGCTGATTACATCTTCAATCAACCAAGGAGATTGCTGTCAGCAATGAGTGACGTTTTATCCAATCAGTTAAATGCCTTAAAAAGGGAAGTGATTTCAGCATTGAGAGAGAATTTCCAGCTTGACTTCGGACAGCCAGTGTCTCCTGGGAACTCATCAAGGACCTTCATCGGAGCCCTTGGTTTACAGCCTGCCTGTGGAATTTGGACTTGCATATCCCCATGGTCACATGAAAGAATTTTATAAAATCTTATACTATTTACAGATATCTCCTGTTGATTCTGTTTCCTTAAAGAACTCTTGAGTAATACATGGGCCCTGAAAGAGAAGAATGTCTAACTAAGAACACCATGTGGCCATATGATCTAGTCCATTGAGTCAGAAAGGTTGACTTGCTTATCAGCAGCAGGTCAAATGGAAGTGACATATGTAAAAGTGGGCTTTAGTGGGTCTTGGCCAAGGAAATTGTGTGAAGAGGAGGCTCACACTCTCAGTGCTGCACTGCTGTCCTTCTCTTCACCCACAACTGTGGCCTCAGGGGAAGTTTCAATGACCAGTTGTCAGAGAAAGAAAAATATTAAGCTGAGTTAACAGATGATTCTGCATGATACTCTAGGAACTGCCCAAAGTAGATTTCCTCAGTATCACTACTCCTATCAGGGTGTCCTTGGAGAAAAGTAGGGAAGAAAAAATCTTCCTAAGGGTAATACTTAACAGTGCCTAGGTTTTCCAGATTTCTTTATTGGAAAGAGACATGGCCAGAGGTATAGATATTAACCAATTATGTTAAGTAAAGAGCAGTTTGAATGCTCAGGGACTTGGAAGGAATAAAATTGAAGAATTGGTGACAAGGAGGTCTGCATGAGAGGCATCTCTTGGAATAGGTGCAGAGTACATCTTTATGTGAGTACTCACCAAAGGGTACTGATTTCTGAGAAATTTGTCAGTATCAAAGTGAACAAGATGACCTGGGCTGTGAAGGTCAGTCAGCCTCATTCCCATGTCACCCTCCATTTTCCCAATGGGCTCAGGAAAAAGATGGCCTTGGTGCCATGGTTGAAGGTTAAGGTTGGCTTAGCAACAAGGGCTTTCCCTCATGAAAGCGGACCTGTCACGCCTGGTGAGTGCTCAGCCTGCCAATGGTAGATCATACTGAACTCCAAATGTGTGTCATTCCATGAAGGATCAGGCAGGCATCTTGAGCGGTTGATTACATCAGATCTCTTCCACTGTAAAAGGAGCAGATATTTGGATATAAAATGCCCATCAAAGGAAAGTCTCATTTATGATTATGATTATGGTATCCCATATAATCTTACTTCTGACCAAAGAACTCATTTCATAGCAGGAGAAGTGAGTCAATGGGCTATGTCCATGGGATTGGTGGTTGTCCCGTCTTCTCCAACACTTTGAGGCAGCTGGCTTTAAAAAGTGGTGAAGTGACCTACTGAATACACAGATAAGATGTCCATCAGGAGACAATTTCATGTGAGATTGGTTGATGTTCTATAAGATGCACTACATGCTTTGAAGTGATGACCAACATTTGGTGCTGTGACAGTTTGATATTATTTATGAATTCCAAAAATATATTGATTATGTTTGTAAACTGGTCTGTTCCTCCGGGTGTGATACCCTTTGATTTAAATTCAAAGGCTTTACATTTACTTGATTAAATCAAGATTAGGGCTTTGATTCAACAATGTCATTAGGGCATACAGTGTTGAGTCCCTGCCCCCTTGGTGGGCTAATAAAACAGACTCTTATACACAGAAGTATATGCACAGAGAAGATACACAGAGGAAGAGAGACCGCTCCATAGACACAGCAGAGGCCCCAGGAAGAGAGACGAGCCATTCACCTGATAGTTTACAGTTGACCTTGTGAAGAAACCAGAGCAGTTGAGCCTGGAGAGATGAGCCCCATGCCAGCCTGCAGCTGAGATTCCAAGAAACTGGACCCACAGAGCCTTAAGAGGGAAGAGGAAGTCTGAACCCTTGCAGACATCGCTCGCCATGTTGCTTCAACACGTGGCAACAGAGCTTGGTAAGGAACTAACCTTGAGTTGGACTCTTTAGGGCCTTGTAAATGTAAGCTTTTACCCCAAATAAATACCCTTTATAAAAGCCAACAGATTTCTGATACTTTGTATCAGCACCCCTTTGGCTGTTTTCCCTATTGCCAAAATACACAAACCCAGGAAATGGGAGTGAATCCTTTCATCATTACACCTACTGACCCTCCCACAAAATTTTTGCTTCCTGATCTCCAACTTTTTTCTCTATTTGTTTAAAGGCCTTAGTACACACACACAAAAAACACTGAGACCCAGATTATCCTCAGGGATGTCTCCTAGTTCTGCCTTGTCAGTGGCCAAGATTAATTGAAGACTATAAAAATCAGATACATGGAGGACCCCAAAGGGCTCAAACCCATCAAGAATGAAGATTTGTTTGGATTTACCAGATTAGGAGCTGGGGTATTGTCTAGGTGAGAGTCATAAATAATTATACATAACCAATAAATTACAGCTGGCTTTGTGAACACTTGTAGAAATGAGGACTGAAATAAGTACACACAGTTTCTAATGCTGTGAAATGTGTATTGTCCAAGTTCCTTTTCCTTCTTCTGTTTCTGTTTTTATTTTATATGTGATGTGTTGGCTGTAGTTAACTTCCTAACTTATTCCTTAGGTTGCAGAAGGTAGTGACTGGACTAGAAGAAGAAAGAACGTGATCTAGCAATGGAGGTGCTGACTGATGAGATTCTGGATAGAAATCCCCTTTTGTGGAGAAGATTCACATGAAGAACAAATCTATTATGTTGCGAAGGAGCGTTTGTTGTTCAGGGATATGGAAGTTTCAATGTGGAGTGGCATATACAAATGCTGCTTTGCTGAAAGGGGTTTCCTATGGCATATTTGGAGATTGGCACTCATCATCCACTCCAAATTCTTCCTAGTGCACCTTCCCAGAGGTCCAAGGTGAGACGGCATCTCTCACATCCCATTCCAGCTGGGGTTGTGGATGTAAATTAACTTCTGACAATTAGACACCTTCCCAGGGAATTTGCCAGGCAGAAGTGAGGCCGCGCTCACCTTTCCGCTGCTTTGGCTATTTCAGCTGACAAGAGGACTGCAATGTTGGGTGTTCTCCAGCAGGGTCCCCTTGTCTAGACCTTACTTCCCACATCTTCAGAAGCCATTGAAGGACAGCTGCCTGGTCCTTGGATTGCACGTATGGCCGCACGTTCCTCAGTCTCCAGTTCCAGGGGTGGCCTCCCGATGTCCCACCTCCCTCTTCACAGTGGAAGCAGCAGCTCTTCTGAAGGATGCTCTAGAGTTATCCCTGGAGGTTCAGCACAGAGCCTGCTCTTCCAGCCCTTGGACCCTGTTGTCAGCACCAGAGTCCCTGCATTAGATGCTTTCTGTTTAAAACAGCCAGGGATTCCTGTTTCTTGTTCTTAAGCCTGGCTTGCTGTTTTGTCTCCATGGCATGGAGGGAAAAACGTGGAAGCTACACCTGAGCTCTTGATCTTCTTCCGCAGCTAGTTCCCCTCCTATCTCCTTATTTCTGTCAGTGATAGTTCACTCTTCCCATCAACCCCGAATTCACCAGCTTTCTTCCTTCTTATCACACTACTTCCTGCTTAGTTCAGGTAGGCTTCATCACTGCACATTTACACCCAGAAACAGCCCATTAGCTGTGGCCCAGACTCAAACTCATCTCATCCCACTTGCCTTCACAGCATATCACGTTAGTTCTCTTATAGCAGTTTTTTTAAACCAAGTTATTCTCTTGCCCCAAACACTTTTACTAATCTACGTGACAAAGACTCAATATCATTGAATGGGCTTAACCTCCCACCACATTTCCAGCCCATCTATTACCAATTAGAACACTAAACCAACCCTCAGTCTCCCAAACATGCCTTGATTGACCTACCTTGTGCCTCATGCCACCCACCTCCCTCATGGAGAGGGCTGACTGCCCACTTCTTCCCTGAGCCACTTTGGATTCCCTGCCTGAGTGCCCTTTCTTCCATGAAGTGTCCCCTGATTTATCCAGCTAAGAATAACTGCTCTGTCCTATTGTCTCAGTTTGCCAGAGCTGCTATGACAAATACCACCTAATGGGTTGGCTTAAACAACAAGAATTTATTGTCTTACAGTTTCAGAGCCTAGAAGGCCAAAATCAAGGTGTCAGCAAGGGGTCGGAAGCCTTCTGGTGACGGCCGTCCTCCAGCCCATGGTGACGTCCTTGGTCTCCTCCGGTGGCTTTCCCTGACTCCTGGCTTCTCTCTCTGCAACTGAGTTGCCTCTCGTTATAAGGCCTCCAGTCATTCTGATTAAGACCCAACTTGATTCAATTTGGCCACATCTAAACTAACAATAGCATCTTCCAAAGCTCCCACTTCCAATAGGCTCACACCCAAAGGAATGCAGATGAAGATTAAAAACATGTCTTTTGTGGAGGACACAATTCAGTCCCCCAACACTTATTAACTCCTACAGGACTCATACAACAGCTCCGTGCCATTTGTCTCAGGCCATCTCTTGCCGTCTTGTGTCTTTTCTTGAGCCACTCTTCACTCTAAAATGTGTAGGCCACCAATTCTTAACACCACCAGTTATCCCTGAGGCTGCCATGGGGTTTTACTAGTCCATTCACAGAGCAGGCTTTAATCCATGGTCATTTATCTGAAGTGAACACAAAGCTGGGACGGGCAGGGAAGCAGAGCTCACTCAATCGACCCTGGAATGTGGTCTTAAACACTTTACCTTCTAATATCAGCGCTGTTATGCGTGTCTTGTGTGCCTGGAGAGGTTTCTTCCTTGCATTTTGGATTTTCTGCCCTTAAAATAGGGGCAAATATATTGAACCACTTAGCAGGAATCCTATGAAGTACAGTTGCTGTTTGTAAAGCACCTTATTTTTCATTGTTAATAGCAAGACAAAGAAGACAGTGCCGTTTTCTTTATGAAGCTTGTTTAAGTCATGGAGCTTAAACTTGAGAAAAGCAAAAGGAATCTAATATATTTTAAACTTGACAACCATGCTCTAGTGTCCTTGAACCAAGTGGTACTAATTTAGCAATAATAATAATTTTAAAAATCTTTGTTCCTGCCAGAGGTTATGTTTTCAATTCACTTATCCCAATGTCTTTCCTCTTCTATTTCCCACAAGGTTTGAGAAAACTCCCATATGATCTAAGAATAGAATACATGATTTCTTTATCTAAATATCTCCCCACAAGTGTCAGAAACCCACACATCCCTGCCCCAATTTTTTCATTGAGCTAGCATGGACTTAGCATTTGCCCTCGGCAGAGTGCAGCTCTGATGGACGGAGATAACATTCCTGTCTCCCAGGGGCTTACGTCCTAGCCAGGTGAGCACCTTGGCGAGTCAGGGTGCCCTGGGCTAAGCCCTATGATAGAGCAGAGAGGCGCGGCAGGATGCGAGGCATGGCTTGTCCCTGCCATAGAAGACGAGTCTTAGATGTTGAGCTGGGGCTTAGAAAGGATTTTGTCAAGAACAGAGTGTTAGGGCTCGAGCATCCCCTGGAGGCAGCAGCATTGGTGAAGATGCAGGACATGGAAGGAAGTGTTGGCTTAGTGAGGGTGGGTAAGTAATCGCATGTGGCGAGAGGGTAGGTTGGGTAGGGAGAAATGAGGAAAGATTAAACAAAATGTGGGCTGCAGGGATCGTTAAATTCCAGGTGATGAATTTGGGCACCAACAACACCATATATTGTGGGGAGTCAGGGAAAGGACCTCCAAGGAAGAAAGCTACCTTGGGACAGGTTTCCTCGGTGCAATGGTTCCGATTGTGTCCTCCGGTATCTGTATCTGCAGAGATGGTGGAGCTCTGCGGAGCACAAAGCTATGCCAAGCAGCACCTCCGGGACCTGCCCTCTAGAAATCCTAGGGGGCGGTGTGGTATTATGAGAAGATATGGAGTCTTAGTACAGAGACACTACTCTGGTCCACGGCCATTTACGCCGCCTCTGGGGACTGTCTTTATTACACCTCTGGAAAATGGGGGCACAAGACTTTGCTTTGTGACAAGTTAGTTGCAAATATAACATACCTGGCCATCAACAGGTTCTCAGTAAATTATGTTAAAATAGGAAGAACTATCATGTTAAACACACACACACATACACACACACACACACACCCCAGTACTTGTTAACTTCTTTCTACTCTTAGCCCCAAGGCTAAGCATTCATTGGAAGCAGATCTACATTTTTAACAAAATGCTCTCCTGTGTTTCTTGTTTGTTTGTTTGTTTAATAGACTTTATTTTTTTTTAGAAACAGCTTTAAATTTTCAGAAAAAATGTGCAGAAAGGACAGAGAATTCCCAGATACCCCACCACCCACCCCTAGTTTCCCCTATTACTAACACCTTGCATTCCTGTGGTACATTTATTACCATTGATGAATCAATATTGATACATCATTATCAACTAAAGTCCAGAATTTACATTAGGGTTCTACTCCTTGTGCTATACAGGTCTATGGATTTTGACAAATCAAATTTATCTACAATTACAGTATCACACAGAATAGTTTCACTGCCCTAAAAATGCCCTGTACTCCATCTCTTCATCTCTTCCTCTCCATGAACCCCTAACAAACACTGATCTTTTTCTGTTCTTGAAGTTTTGCCTTTTCCTTAATGTCGTATCTTATGCACACAATATGCAGGCTGGCTTCTTCCACTTAGTGATATGCACTTAAAATTCCTCCATGTGTTTTCATGGCTTGAGAGCTTTTTTTAAAAAAAATCAATTTCATTGATACATATTAATAAAGCATAAATCCATCCAAAGTGTACAATCAATGGTATTTGGCATAATCACATAGTTTTGCATTCATCACTTCAATCATTATTTACAATTTCCCTACACAATTCTTCTGCCCTTTTATTTGAACCTATTATTAGCACCATACTCGTTAATTATATGTCCCAGAGACTTAAATCTTCTGTCCGTTCATATGCCAGTTATGCCCTGAATCTCAGCAAGAGTTGCAACACCTACTCTCCAATTCATTGGACTCGCCCAGGACAACTAACAAAATGATGATGATGGACAACGCCCATCCCAGAAAACAGAGAGTATCTATAACTACAAACAAGACAGCTCCATTCATCTGCCCCATGGGATCTAAGCCCTCTTTCAGTCAGAAACAGAGTGGGCATCACCATCCCCAAATCCTCAAGATTGAGGAATGAGCAAACATAAGGGGGTAACGCAACTACGGATTTAAGTAGACTTATTCTAGCAATAGAAGAACTTGTATCATTAATATAAAGGCAGTGGAGACCAGAGATTCTGAGGGTGGGAGAGGAAAGAATAGGTGTAACATGGGGTACCTTGGGGACACTGGAATTGTCCTACACAACATTGTAATGATGGATACAGGCCATTATAATTTTGTCAAAACCTATAAAATTGTGTGGTGCCAAGTGTAAATTATAATGTAAACTGTAGTCCATGGTTAGTACAATGCTTCAATATGTGTTCATCAATTGTAACAAATGTACCACACCAATGAAAGATGTTGTTAATGGGGGAAATTGTGGGAAGGGGAGGGGGTGGGTTATGTGGGAATCCCCCATATTTTTGATGTAACATTTATGTAATCAAAAGCTTCTTTAAAAAAAAAAAACTAAACTAAAAAAAAAAAAAATCCCAAACAAACAAACAAGCAAAAACTCATCACTCTCAATCTCTCTCTGTTTACCATGCAGTACATAGCTGCTGTTCTGTTTCTGTTTCTCTAGTTTATTTGTATTTATATTTTGTAAAAACATTCTTATGTATGCAATATCACCCATATTCGTATTTTACATGAGGTTTCACTATGTTATAAAATCCTATGTTTTATTTTTTAGCTTTCTTTCTAGTAATATACGTGCTCTTTTACAGCTGCCATACCCATATAATAGTTACAAACACTATGATGTGCTTCACCATTTCTATTCATTTCCAAAGATTTATAAACAATCTTTTTACCAATTCTGCACAGATTAATCCTCAGACTTCCATTTTCTAACCTCATTCTATTTTCTGGTGACCTACATTTTAATTAATAACTCCATGAGTTTACACAGTATATTTAGTTCATAATAGTGCAATCATACAATACTTGTTGTCCTTTTGTGTCTGGCTTGCTTCACTCAACATAATGTCCTCCACGTTCTTTCATGTTGTCATATCTTTCACAATTTCATTTCTTCTTACCGCTACATAATATTCCATTGTGTGCATACTCCACAATTTGTTTATCCATTCTTCAGTTGATGGACACCTGGGTTGTTTCCAACTTTTGGCAATTTTGAATAATGCCACTATGAACATCAGTGTGCAGATGTCTGTTCATGTCACTGCTCTCAGGTCTTCTGGGTATATACCTAGTAATGGTATTGCCAGGTCCCATGGCAAGTCTATATTCAACTTCCTTAGGAAATCCCAAACAGTCTATCACAGTGGCTGTACCATTCTACATTCCCATCAACAGTGAATAAGTGTTATCTCTCTACATCCTCTCCAACACTTGTAGTTTTCCAACTTTTTAATAGTTGCCATTCAAATAGGTATGAAATGTTATCTCATTGTAGTTTTGATTTGTATTTACCTAATTGCAAGTGATTTTGAACATTTTTTCATGTGCTATTTTGCCATTGTCTTCTTTGGACAATTGTCTATTGAATTCTTTTGCCCATTTTTTAACTGGGTAGTTGTCTTTTTATTATTGAGTTGTAGTATCTCTTTATGTATCATGGATATTAAACCTTTATTGGATATGTGATTTCCAAATGTTTTCTCCCATTGATTCAGCTGCCATTTCACTCTTTTTAAAAAAAAAAAATTTTTTTTTAATTTTTAAAGAAGCTTTAGATTATATAAATGTTACATACAAATATAAGGGATTCCCATATGCCCCACTTCCTCCCCCTCCCACACTTTCCCACATTAACAACATCCCTCATTATTATGGTACATTTGTTACAATTGATAAACACATACATATTGAAGCATTTCTACTAACTATGGATTATAATTTACATCATAGTTTACACTTTGTCTCACTCAATTTTGTAAGTTTATGACAAAATGTATAATGGCCTGTGCCTGTCACTGCAATGTCATGCAGAACAACTCCAATGTCCTTAAAATGCCCCCATATTAGACCTATTCTTCCTTCTCCTATCCTTCAGAACCTCTGGCGGCCACTGCCTTTACATCAATGATAAGAGTTCTTCTATTTCTAGAATAATAATAAGTCTGGAGTAGAATAATAATGTCTACTTTAGTCCGAAGTTCCTTCCTCAATCTTGAGGATTTGGGGATGGACTTTTCAGTCTTTTGACAAAATCCTCTGAGGTGCAAAGGAGTTTAATTTTGAGGAGGTCCATTTATCTATTTTTTCTTTTGTTGCTCATGATTTGGGTGTAAGGTCCAAGAAACTACCACCTGCTACAAGATCTTGAAGATGTTTTCCTACATTTTCTCCTAGGAGTTTTATCATTGCTGCTTTTCTAGTTAGGTCCTTGGTCCATTTTGAGTTAATTTTCTATCAAGTGTGAGATAGGGGCCCTCTTCTTTCTTTTGGATATGGATATCCAGTTCTCACAGTACCACTTGTTGAATAGACTGTTCTGGCCCACTGGGAGGGCTTGACAGCCTTGTGAAAAATCAGCTAACCATAGATTTGAGGGTCTATTTCTGAGTTCTCGATTTTGTTCCATTGGTCAACCTGTCTGTCTTTATGCCAGTACCATGCTGTTTTTACCACTGTAGCTAAGTAATATGCTTTAAAGTTGGGAAACAAGAGTCCTCCAAGTTCGTTCTTCCTTTTTAGATCTCTTTGGCAACCTTACCCTACCAAATAAATTTGATAATTGGCTTTTCCATTTCTGCAAAAAAAGCTGTTGGGATTTTTATTGGGATTGTGTTGAAGCTGTAAATAAGTTTGGGTAGAATTGACATCTTAACGATATTTAGTCTTCCAGTCCGTGATCACAGAATGTCCTCCCATTTATTTATGTCTTCTTCAGTTTCTTTTAACAATGCTTTGTAGTTTTCTGAATACGGGTCCTTTATATCCTAAATATTGTATTCTTTTTGGCACTATTATAAATGGAATTTTTTTCTGATGTCCTCCTCAGTTTGCTCATCAGTAGTGTACAGAAACACTATTGATTTTGCATATTAATTGTGTATCCTGTCATTTTGCTGAGCTCATCTATTTGTTCTAGTAGCTTCGTTGTGGATTTTTCAGGAGATTCTAGATATAGGATCATATCATCAGCAAATAGTGAAAGTTTTACTTCTTCATTTCCTATTTGGGTACCTTTTATTTCTTCATCTAGCATTGCTCTCGCTAGAACTTTTAGCACAATATTAAATAACAGTGGTGATAGTGGGCATCCTTGTCTTGTTCCCAATCTCAACGGGAAAGCTTTCTGTTTTCTACTGTTGACTACAATGCTAGCTGTAGGTTTTTCATATATACACTTCATTATATTGAAAAAGCTTCCTTCTATTACTATATTTTGGAGTGTTTTATCAAGAAAGGATGTTGTATTTTGTCAAATACCTTTTCTGCATCAATCAAGAGGATCATGTGATTTTTCTCTTTCAATTTATCAATGTGGTTTATTATACTAATTGATTTTCTTGTGTTGAACCACCCTTGCATACCTGGCATAAAACCCACTTGATCATAGTGTATAATTCTTCTAATGTGCTTTTGGATTCCATTCGCAATTATTGTGCTGAGGATTTTTACGTCTATTTTCATTAGATGTAGTATCTTTATCTGGTTTTCGTATTAGTGTAATGTTGGCTTTATAGAATGAGTTTGGTAGTCTTTCCTGTTCAATGTTTTGGAAAATCTTGAGCAAGAGTCTACCAATCATCTTTGAATGGTAGAATTCACTTGGAAAGCTATCTGGTCCTGGGCTTTTCATCTTTTGGAGGATTTTGGTGAATGTTTCAATCTCTTTACATGTGATTGGTTTGTTGAGGTCTTCTATTTCTTCTAGGTTCAGTGTAGTTTGGTCATGGATTCTTAGGAATTTGTCTATCTTGTCTATATTTTCTAGATTTTTTTTTTGCATATAGTTGTTCATAACTTCCTCTTACAATTTCTCTTATTCTGTGGGGTCAGTGATAATGTTCCCATCTCATTTCTAATTTTATTTATTTGCTTCTTCTCTCTTATTTTCTTTCTCAGCCTAGCTGAGGGTTTGTCGATTTTGTTGATCTTCTCAAAGAACCAACTTTTGGTTTTGTTGATTCTATTGATTTTTTATCTCAATTTCATTTATTTCTACTCTTATATTTACTATTTCTTTCCTCCAGGCTGGTTTGGTTTGGGATTAGTTTGTTGTTCTTTTTCTAGTTCTTCCAGGTGTGCAATTATATCTTCAATTTTAGTTCTTTCTTCTTTTTTAATGTAAGCATTGAAGGCATAAATTTCCCTCTCAGTACTGCGTTTGTGGTATCCCATAGATTTTGATATGTTGTGTTACTAGTTTTCATTCATCTCAAGATATTTATTGAATTCTCTAGCAATTATTTCTTCTTTTACCCACTGATTATTTAAGCATGTATTGTTTATGAATTTTCTCTTTTTCTGTCCATTGATTTCCAGCTTCATTGCTTTATGAGCAGAGAAAGTGGTTTGTATAAGTTCAATCTTTTTAAATTTATTGAGAGTTGTCTTATGACCCAATATATGGTCTATCTTGGAGAAGGATTCAGGAGCAATTTAAAAGAATGTATATCCTACTGTTTTGGGGTGTAATTCTCTATAGATGTCTTTTAGATCTAGTTCATTTATCATATTACTCAAGTTTTCTGTTTCTTTATTTATCTTCTGCCCAGATGTTCTATCCAATACTGACAGTGGTGTATTAAGTTTTAAAAACTATTACTTTTTAGACATCAATTTTTCACTTCAGTTTTGCCAGTGTATACCTAATGTATTTTGGGACACCTAGGTTAGTTGCATAAATATTTATTATAGTTATTTCTTCTTCATGAATTTTCCCCTTTGTTAATATCTAATGACCTTCTTCATCCCTTAGAACAGTTTTGCATTTATAATCTATTTTGCCTTATATTAGTATTGCTAATTCAGTTCTTTTTGGTTTCTATTTGCATGGAATATCTTTTTCCAACCTTTCACTTTCAACCTGGTTGTGCCCTTAGGTCTGAGGTGTGTCTCTTGTAGACAGTGTATAGATGGCGTATACTTTTTAAAATCCATTCTGTCAGTCTATGACTTTTGATTGAGTTCAAACAGTTGACATTCAATGCTATTATTGTAAAGGAGTTACTTACTTCATCCATTTTGTCCTTTGGCTTTCCATTGTCATATCTTACTATTGTGTATCTTTTCACCCTTTAATTTACCCTTCCTAATAATCTCTATTTCTACTTTCTTCTCCAAGTCTCTAACCCTTGTTTTTGTTTTTTCCTTTCAGGCTGCAGCACTCCCTTTAGTATCTCTTGTAATTCTGGTCTTCTGGTAACATACTTTCTCAGTTTTGTCTGTGAAGATTTTAAACTCACCCTCATTTTTCAAGGACAGTTTTGCCAGATTCAGAATTCATGGCTAGCAGTTTTTCTCTGTCAGTACCTTAAATACATTATAAAACTTTCATCTCACCTCCATTGTTTCTGGTGAGAGGTCGGCACTTAATCTTTTTAAGGTTCCCCTGTTTGTTATGCTTTGATTTTCTCTTGCTGCTTTCAAAATCCTCTCTTAATCTCTGATATTTGTCATTCTGAATAGTAAGTGTCTCAGAGTAGGACTATTCTAATTTATTCTGTTTGGGGTGCATTGTCCTTCTTGGATATTGATATTTATGTCATTCATAAGATTGGGAAGATTTTGGTCATTATTTCCTCAAATATTCTTTCTGCCCCTTTTCCATTCTCTTCCCCTTCTGGGACAATCATAACACATATGTTTATGCATTCTGTCTTGTCTTTCACTTCCCTGAGAACCTGTTCCATTTTTCTATTCTTTTCTCTTTCTGTTCTCCTGACTTTTCCAGTTTAGATGTTTTATCCACAAAATCACTAATTTCGCCTTTGAGCAATTCATATCTGCTGTTATGTGCCTCTAATGTATTTTTATTCCCCTCCACCGTGTCTTTCATTCTCATGAGCTCTGTTACTTTTCTTTGCAGGCTTTCAAATTATTCTTTATGCTCACTCATTGTCTTCTTAATATCCTTTATCTTTTTAGTCATATTTTTCTTCAATTCTTTGAATTGATTTAGGAGATTTGTGTGATTATCATTGATTAGTTGTCTTAAATCCCATATCTCATCAGGATATTTGGTTTGTTCCTTTGGCTGGGCCATCTCTTCCTTTTTCCTAGTATGGCTTGTAATTTTATCCTTATGTCTAGGTATCTGAATATGTTGGTGAATTTTCTCTGATCATCAATTTCTATCTTGCCTATTGTTTTCATTTTCATAGCTCTTCTTTGATTTTTGCTTCAACTTATTCTAGTCTTTAAAATTGCTCAGCTTAAGTTATCAAAATCTGGTCAGGGACTCACTAATGGGGCACAGATTTTCTCCCAGGGCTGGGGCCAAGAGAAACCTAAAAGCAGTTTTTCTCCTTGCAGTTTCCTCTCTTGTCAGCAGATGGTGCTCATCAGTGGACCTTTCCATAGAGGTGTTTCTTTCAACCTCTGCTTTCCCATTTTTCTGGTATGGCCAGAGCCAAGATTCAAAGCAGGTTCTCTTGGCTGAATTCTCTGAAGAGAAGCCCTCTGACTCACCCTCCCTCTTCCCTTGTAACAGCTGACAGGGAGGAAAACATTTGTTCCCCTTTCTGTTGGCTGCAGTGAGCCAGGGGTTTTACCCAGGCTTAATGCCTTGAGGGTGGGGCATGGGAGCCTTTCCCAGCCATCACAGGGGTTTAGTAACTCAAGTTTGTAGTTTGGGCTTCTTTGTCTTTCTGTCTTTTGCCCTACTTGGAGTTGTGCAGCACTGTCCTGGTCTGCTGGGCCCAAAGCAGGTCCCTTTGACAGTTTTTTGGCCCTTTCTTCATTGCTTTTGTTAAAGAATTGAGCCCTGCCTGCCTACTCTGACGCCATCTTCCCTGAATCTTCAAGAGCTCTTTTTTTTTAAAATGACTGAGTAATATTGCATAGCATGGGTACACTACAGCTTGTTTATCCATTCACCTATTGAAGGGCATTCTGGAGGCTTCCAATTTTTATGAATAAAGCTTGTGTGAACTGTTCTTGGTTTTCTAAATTTAAAAATAAATAAAGGATTGTACTTCATCTGCATTTGGAATTTGCCAATGTTAAGCAACTGGCACAGCCCCTCCTGCAATGCAGAAATGTTTTCTGACATAGTGAGCTGGAGGGCAGGGTCCCATGAGCTGTTTGCTTGCAGCACACACAGTTGTCATTTAAGGAATTCTCCCTCAGAGGCTCCACTTCCACATTTTCTGTCATTTGACCACACCCTTGGAAGCCCTCTGGATGTGAGTTTTGGCAGTGCTGCAGAAGGCATGTTCTGCTCTGCCAGCTGCCTTCTTTATATATTACAAAGAAGAGATCCCCTTCTATCACACCATTTGTTTATCTCAAGTTTGGGGGGTGACTTCTGGGTTTTCTATGAAGTGAGCACCTCCCTGAAGCATGCTCTCCTTTAATCTAATTCATTTAGTAATTATTGGTTGGATGAATATTGAGAACCAAAAATGTCTGTTCCCACATTTTTGGTCGGTTACCCTCAACATTATCATCAATTTCCTGTTCCACTGTCTTAAATGACCCGATGTCACTACTCCAGGCAGCTCTTGCCCAGGAGGATAATCATTGCAAATAACTTTATTGCTAATTTCAGGAATTTTCCCCAAATTAATTGAAATGGAGATTAGGCCATTCAGTTCACAATAGATAGCACCAAATGACTATATGCTCTCAAGACTTTGATTCCAACTCTCCTCCACTACTATATCATGAGCCTTAACCAATTCTAAACATGCCCCCTCCCTGCTCTGAAAGACCCTCTTAAACAAGACACTGAAAACATGCAAACTGTCCCACTTTTGCCCTCCCCACCCCACCCCCGACTTCCCAGACATAACTGAGGCTCTGTGGAGGTGGCACTCGCCTTACTGTCACAACCAGATTGGCTCTGCTTGTCACCAGCATGCTCGGGTGGAATTTTCAGGGAGCCAGCATTCAGCTCCAGTGTCCGCCCAGTACTCTGCAGGCTGAGGACACAGCTCTCTGAGGACAGAGGTGCTATGATATGGCAGTGGAAAGTATTGGGCCTGGGGCCAGGCTCCATCCCTCACCAGCTGTGTGGTTCTGGCCAAGCACCCAGGCTCTGCTGAATCGTGTCTCCCAAAGATGCCCACGTCCTAGTCCCCGCAAAAGGACTTTGCAGGTGTGACTCAGTCATGGATTTCAGAGAGGAGATTGAGCTGGTTTGTCTGGAGGGCTCTAAGTGTCATCACAAGTCTCGGAGGAGGCAGAAGAAATGTGATGAGGAGGACAAGACGGTGAGATCATGGGAGCAGAGATGGGAAGGATGCACCTTGAAGATGGTGAGGAGAAGCACACGTCAAGGAGATGAAAAGGAGAGAAACAGTGCCCCCCTCAGAGCCTCCTACAGGAACCAGCCCTGCCAGTGCCTTGATGTAACCCAATAAAACTATTGCAGGTCTTTGAGCTCCAGAACAGAAAGAGAGTAAATTGGTTTTGTTTTAAGTCACCAAGTTTGTGGTAATTGGTTACAGCAGCAACAAAAAATGAATTTGCTCAGTTTCTTCATCTTTACAATGCAGATAGAAATGACTATTTCCTGGGGTTTTATTACAAAGATCGACCTAGTGGATTGATGTAAAGTCCTTGGATCAGTCTGGCAGATGACAAGCCACCAGTAACTACCAGGTATCATGATGATGATGCCAGCTCGGCTCCCTGCTCGGCTCCCGTGGGAAGGCTGGACACACGGCCTGGTGCAGCAGGGGCGCCACACTTATTTGTTGACCATCAGGCCAGTAGCTGATACCTAACTTTCTCTACCACGCCAGAGAGTCAGCCCTTAAAAAGCTTTTTTAGTGAAAGGAAGCAATTGAACTCATGATTCCAAACAGAAAAAAGTTCCAAATTTAATTTGGTTCCGAAATGAAGTATATACTGTTAGTGCCAGCAGATTATCTTCCTCATGCTGCCTTGTCTTGCCCCCTCATTTTCCCTCATTAAGAATCCGAGGTAGAACAAAAGGCCCAGATTTGTAGTGAGTGGAAATGGCCCGAGGGAGTGGGGCAGGGAGGGAGCCTGCTGTGGACACTCAGCTGAAGATACCTGAGCTGTGAACGTCCTCACCGGCTCTACGTTTGGCCATGAAAGGGTCAGAGGCCCCTTACATTCGTGTGTCAGCCAGCTAGGCCTCAAGAAAACTCGCTATTAGGGAAGACGAGGACAGCTTAGGGAAGGCCAACTCTAGTTCTCAAAACAAGCCTCCGTGGTTTCCTCACGCAGCTTGTAGACTGCAACCCAGAACGTCTGAAATACAATTTAACTTACATTTTCAGATATTTAGGAATTGCCGCATCACAAATGGAGATTGACGATTCCGATCAGTCAGAAGTCGATATGGGTCCCCCGCCCACTGAGGTTTAGAGGAAGTTACCTGGATATGGGTCTCCTGCCCCCCGCCCACTGAGGTTTAGAGGAAGTTACCTGGAAGGCGGCCTCGGCCTCCCCAGGCCCTGTGGCGACGACGCTGCGAGGTTGCCAGGGCCAGCCCCGAGAGCTGGGCTCTGAGGTTCTGGGCTTTGAGGGCCCCTCCTACGCAAAACCTAGGTGCTCACGCCTGCCCCCCAGGTGCTCGTCATTATAGTCAACAGCTGAGGCTGCGTGGAATCTTGGCGCTTTCTTCTTATATTTTTGTAACATTTTCTACTTTATTTCAGAAAATTTTCTCTACCATGTATTTCCTAGTGAGCCATTTCTATAAAACCTGATCTTGATCCTCTAGCTTTTCCCTTAGTTTTGGGGAAATTTTGATCATTTTTTGGATGATCCAAATTATGCCTGGTTAGAGAGTTTTGTCCTGATTATCTAGAATCTTTAAAAAGGAAAAGACATTCTCCAAAGCAGATTTCGAGAATTCTATCCCCACATGGTATTTTTTTTTAAAGGTACTTAGATTACATAAATTTTAAACAAAAATATAGGGATTCCCATACGCCCCACCTCCCACACCTCCTACACCCTCCCACATAAACATCCTTCATTACTGTGGCACATTAATTGCAATTGATAAATGCATCCTGGGGCTTTCCCATTAAGCATGGACCATAGTTCACATTGTAGACCACACTCTCTCCCACACAGTTCTGCGTACTATATGCTGATGTAAAATGGCCTATATCTGTTGTTGCAATGTCACTCAGGCCAATTCCCAAGTCCAGAAAAAGCCCCTGTATTACACTGCTTTTCCCTCTCCCTGCCCCCAGAGCCTCCAGTGGCCACTGGCTCCATGTCAATGCTGTAATTTCTTTCATTGCTTGAATCACAATATGTCTATAGAGGAATATCAGTAAGTCCACTCTAGCCCACAGCTCTCCCCCCCATCTGGAGGCGTCTGGGATGGTGCTGTCTACTCCACCTTCAAGTGAGAGGGGTTTACATCCCACATGGTATTTTTAAGGGACTTATTTCCTTCCACCATAAAGGAGAAGCTTCACATCGCTGTTGGGATAGCTGCCTAAATCTTCAATGAACGTGTAACTTGGAGCTGGCATTCAGAACATCTGCCTCTAACCCTCTCGGCAGCCCTCCCTGGGGTTTTGCCCCAACCCGAGCGCCTGGGTGAGGGCAGCCGATACCAGCAGCTGCAGCCCTCAGGGTCCACAGGCGTGACGGACGCGTTCCGCTGCCCGTTCTCTTCTGCCACTGAGAAGTTCCAAGGCTTTCTCCCATGCAATGCACAAAACATGGACCCAGACTCCTGAGAGGGCTGGGGCGGGAAGGAAGAGGCGAGACCTGGAAGCTGCAGGAGTCACTGGCGGGCAGCGGGAGGGCGGAAAGGAAGGGGAAGTTTGAGCAGCTGGGGCCTGACAGCTGAGAGGTGGCAAAGAGTGGGCAGGGTGGGACGAGTGCCCACCACGGCCAGGGGAGGGCTGGCATGCGGCGGCATCACTGGAAGGTGTGGGCACCCCAAAGCAGCTGAGTGGGTGCCTTTCTGTCAAAGACCCAGTGCCCAGATTGTCGTCACCACTTCAGAGCGTTTAGGTGGAAACTGATGGGTGGAGCTGGCGTGAAAACCCTCCCGCTGTTACTGCTTGATGCAGCAAATTCCTAATTTGCCCAAACGTTAGGGCAATTGATAGTTACGATGATGAAATCTCCCCTTCCTCCTTTTTTGGTTCACAATCTTTATAAAATGCACTATTCCAATTGCCTGCCTTATAATACAAAGTAATTAAAATATCATTAATGATTCTTTGATGCTTGAAGATTATGACGTTCTTTAACCATTGATGAAGGACTGAGGAGACAGATATAAAAAGTGTAGATGCCTGAACTGGCTACCGACATGCCCGAGGTAGTGCTTTTATTTTATGAAATCCCAGGTATGGGCTATTTTCAGATGATTTTTTGTTTGTTTTTCCCCTAAAATTGGAATGCACCACACAGGTGGCCAGGATCACACCTGTTGTTGACTTGTTAGGACAAGGGAGACTTGCACACAGTGGGGGCCGTGGGGCGTATCAGGAAGAGAGTGTTAGGAAGGACTTGCAGAATTCGGGCTTGTGGGGGGAGGTTTGGGGAGGGTTCCAGGAAACGGGGCTTTGCTCAGGATGGAATGCTGCCTGGCTGTGGGGTAGCTCCCTGACTGGATGCTGTGACCATTCTCCTGCAGAAGGTGAGAGGAGTGGAGCGAGGCTAAGGCTGGTGTCAGTGAGAAATCGGCAGGTGGGCTACGGTGCTGGGCAGCATCTGGGGTTTTGACCTGGTTCTTCTTTTTGGTTCTGTTCAGACACGATGGAGAAGCCTCCTGTTGGCTCCATCCAAGGCCTGGTGGGTGTTGGAGTTCCGTGAACGCGTTTGCGCTCAGTAGGAGCACATCTCAGCCTTGCCGCAGGTGCCAGGTCAGCTTCCAGCTCCCAGGCGCTCAGTAGGAGCACGTCCCGGCCCACTGCAGGTGCCAGGCTGGCTTCCAGCTCCCAGGTGCTCAGTAGGAGCACATTCTGGCCTACTGTGGGTGCCAGGCTGGCTTCCAGCTCACAGAGGCTGCTTTTCTCCTTCAACCTGTGTGAAAGTTCTGATCTGTCGGGTGCTGGACGATTAAGGGCTCTCTTTTCTCTTCATGTGGAGACACCTGCAACACCTATGGGCCTTATTTGGCTCAGGCGTTCTCAGAGGAGTGGGAAGCCACCGCATGTGTTATTCATTGCTGCGTAACAAACAACTCAGCACCAACAGAAGAGCTTAAAATGACGCACGTTAATGATCTCACACGTCCCGTGGGCCAGAAGCCCGGGCACAGCCTGACTCAGTGCCCTGCTCAGGGTGTCCTGAGGCTGCCACCGGTGCCAGCTGGGGCCTCAGCCTCCTCCAGGCTCACCCCCTTGCTGCCCGTTCTCTTGCGGGAAGAACTTAGCTCCTTGCGGATGTGGCCCTGAGGCCCCTGTTTCCTTGCTGACTGCCAGCAGGGACCACGCTTAGCTCCTAGAGGCTGCCCACGCTGCCGTGCCACCTGGCTGTCCTGCAGACCATGCCACGACACGACGGCTTCCTCTTTCCGAGTCAGCGAGGGCCAGTGTCGTTGTTCCAGCTAAGACAGAGACTTTCGTAACCTACAACCATGGAAGGGAGATCCCCACGGGCTCCGCCGCATCCTACTGGCTGGGGGATTTTACAGACATAGAGGGTAAGGGGTCGCCTCGGGTGGGTCGGCCCCTCACTCACAGGTATGCTCAGCTTCCCTATGACTTCTTCCATTTCTTAAGCTTCCAAAAAGCACAAAAGCAATGCACATGGGAAATTTAGGTTATGTGAACAAAGACAAAGGAGCGTCAATCCTGAACATCCCCTTTCCACCTCAGAGACGGCCGCTGCTGACACGGGCGTGTGTGCCAGACCCGGTTTTCGGACCATTCGCTTCCTTCAGCCATGGCTTTCTGCTCAAAGCTAGGGAAGCCCCTCCAGGAAGATGGCCTGGGGCCAGCCGCCGTCTTGGAGGCCACAGAGAGGATGCTTCCATCTTCACGGAGCAGGAAGCCGCCCTGGAGGCTCGGCAGATTCACGCTGACTGTCGCGGCTGGGGGTGGGATTGACACTGGAGTCTACGGGCGCACAGGACAGCTCCCCACCACGAGGGGTCATCTAACCGAAGGCAGCCAGAGTGCTGAGGGTGAGAAGCCCTGGTCTCCATCCACGAAGGGGAACCTAAATAGATAATTTATTTGCAATGCCTGGTGTTCCTTTATCATACCTCCCTGTTCAATCCATAGAGATGAAGAGTGAGAGTCACCTGGTTTCCAGGCATCTGCACAAGTCAGTGATGTCATAATCACAGAGCAATTCGGGCTAGATATTTGCACGCGATAACAAAGCAGGCTGAAATTCTGTTATTCCCGGGATAAAGAGGGAGATTTATGGGGCCTTCAGGAATAAAGGGAAAATTGTGTTTTCAAGTGGAGGATCAGAACAGGCTGAAGAGGCACCAGGGAGCCAGCCACCCCCGCCGCCTCCAGAGGGAGCAGGGCTGGCTGACCCCAAGGCTCTTTGGAGCTTTTGGGGCCCAGCGACTTGGACAGAGGTTTACCTAAACTCTTCCCTGGAGCCTGGGATCATCTGAAAGTCACAGGAAAGAGGCTGGATAGCCAAGAGAACCGTTCCAACAGGCAGGCGGGGGCAGAGGGAAATCCCTCACTGATTGCAACATCGCAGGGGCAGATGCGTGATGAGGAATTCGTAAGAGCAGAGCTCTGAGAAAGCCCTGGAGAGCTGGTTGAAGCCCTCATTCCGCAGCTGAGAAACTGGGGATCAGAGGAAGACCCCCGGTAGGAGGTCTTTTGCAGGCCTCCCTGGTCCCGCCCCTTCCCCCTCTGTGCCTTCCCCCTCCCAGCCCTCAAGGGGAGCAGCAGGGTGAGGAGGTGGGGAGGCTGCAGCCCCCTGTGCAGTCCACAAAGCAGCCTGGTCCCCAGGCACACTGGCCCACCCCACCGGCTCACCCCACCGGCTCACCCCA
>JAQZBX010031327.1:0-26386 GCA_029593785.1 Cabassous unicinctus | reverse complement strand
AAAATAAATCTTAAAAAAAAAAATTCTATCATTTGGGGAACAGATGTGGCTCAAGCAGTTGAGTGCCTGCTTCCCACATAGGTGGTCCCAGGTTTGGTCCCCAGTGCCTCCTAAAAACAAAAAGAGAAAACAAACAACAAGCAAACAAACAAGCAAAAACCAACTCAGGGGAGCTGATGTGGCTCAGTGGTTGAGCACCGGCTTCCCACATACGAGGTCCCAGAACCCTGGTATCTAAAAAAAATTCTGTCATTTTTCTGCTTTTAGTTTCATGATGAATTTGGGCAATGATATATATTGGCCTAAATAAAATTATAATAGCATGGAGTGTTTGGGGCAGGGATATCATTACTTTACTTCTATATGTCCAGAATCAAGGGAAAATTTATACCTATTAATATCATGTAGACAGCAAAATTTGCTTTATTGTTTGGTTTTCAGTGGATATGTGGGGTTTGTTAAGGTTTATTTTTTTCCATTTTATATTATTTAATATATGTAATAGGCCAATTAACCAAGTACAAACATACTTTTTATATCGTTCTACCCAAAAATTAGATATATTTTAGTTGGTAAATAATTTTCAAAGTTACTGAAAGACAGAGACTATCAGTCTGATTTGTGTACAGCCCTGCAAAATACCATATGTTCAAGACATAGTTTGAGGATGAGATTCCATATAGTGATGTGCTTAAATATGTGTATGTCTTTGGGTTGTGAATTTCTTCACTAATGAGGACAATGAGGACAATGGAGTATTATCACATTACAATATATTTGTATCAGTTAGCTATTTATTTAGCTCATGGCAATTTAGGTTGAACTCAGCTGGGCAGTTCTTCTAGTCTCAGCTGGGCTCCTTCATGTATGTGTGGTCAGCAGTAGCTCAGCTGCAGTTCAGATCAGTTGATCTTGGCTGGACTCCCTCATGTGTGGGGGTGTCTGCTGGGATAACTGAGATGACTTGGTTCTTGTGCACAGGTCTCTCATCACCTGGCTATGTAGCCAGAACTTGTTCCCATGATGTGAATAAAGAAAAGCCCAGAAAGTTTCTTATGGCCAAGGCTGGGAATTGACCCACTAACACTTCTGCCACATTCTACTAGTCAAAATGAGCCACAAATGTCAGCCCAATTAAAGGGGTGAGGAAATGGGCTTCACCTCTTGATGAACAGATCAGATTGCTAAGGGCATGGATACAGGAAGGCATTAACAATCGTGGCCATTAAAAGTGCCTAGCAGAGTGTTTGGCTTCAATAAAATGTTTAATTGATTAGCTAATTAATTTAATAAGTGCAAATCACCCTACTACCCTAGACTTACCTTAATTACCAAGGGAACCAGGCTAAGTAAATTCTTCACTCCTATTAAATTCTATTTTATAAACACAGCACATAGTTGAAATCTTAAAGAAAATGTACATGGTCCTTTAAATTCCCAACTTCTTAAGAATGTGGGCAATTGGGCATTTCACAGTAGCCTGTGGGATTGCTTTATTCTTTGCAGAAAGGAGTGTAAAGAAAACAGCAGCACTATTTGATGTGATATGAATTTACCCCTAGTAACTTCTAGGTGCACAGCTTCATAGGAACTCCCCCAGCCTCTTCATGGAAGGTAGTTCAGTCATCTTTATCATGTAGAGGTTGAAAGTATTAAAGTAGCTTCAGAAATATTTCATTGTACCAGGTAATGGAATCCTTGATTCTTCATTCTGTAGTTTATGTACTAAATGCCTTTTCAAAACCAATATTTCATTAAGTTCTCCATGATAAGTACTTTGTTCAGATTAAGCATTTGAATTATTTTCATTCACATTCATATGATGAGCAAGATAAACCCAAACTCAATTGTAAAGAATCTATTTCTGTACCATATGGCTTTATTCATTCTATTTATGCCTTATAGTGATATTGAACTGGTGATGCAACCACACAAACATCTATTTACTTACTATTTGAAAATACAACATGGCTTTAACTTTTTGCATAAAAATGTGAAATGTACTTTTCCAAGTGGCTTGTCTAATATGCTTACTATTTTTAGAATGTCTCTTTGTTTTTGTTTGTTTGAGGAATTTTGCATGCTTATTTTTTATATTCAGACTTATTTGCTTGATTTGTTTATTTTGTTGTTTTATATGCTTATCTTTTATATCCAGATCAACAGCCAGATTCCTTCTTAAATGTTGAGATGTGAGGAGATATGGTGACCTTTATTTGACTTTTATGATAGATACTGAATTATAAATCAGGAATGGAGAGGAGCTATTTGCTGGGTCTCTAATTAGCATCTCACTCATTCATCTAGTCATCTTAATAATTAAATGCCCTCTAATTTAATATAAGAAGTTTGCCAAACTGGCTGCTGATTTATGAATTGATGAATGTATTAAACTATTTCACTTTTAATAAAGAAAGCAATAAACTCTATCTATTACATAGCTAAACTTTGATTACTTTTACTTTATTTGAAAATTGTTTTACCCCATCAGCTATGTAGTATCACACAAGACCAAGATAATAAAAAAAATCAAGTAAAAAACAAAATCAGACTCAAGTTGAATATTTATATGTGTAGTGATCTAAAATTCAGCTTTTTAAAATCTGCTTATATTTTAAATGAAAAGCAAGAAATTGATTTCAAAGTAACATTTTTCAATTCAATGTAGCACTTAAAATTAATTTTTAATATAAGCAATGGTACTTTTCATTAATATAATTTGAGGGAGAAGAATAGACTCAGAATCAAAATTTGGAGTTTCCAAGAATTGTTATCAATCTCAAACCAAAATGATATATGAAACTTTTGAGCTTAGGATAACCACTTCCTCTTTTTTCAAATCGGAAAGCTGCATCTACTAGAGAGATCAAAACCTTTGAGTGCAGGATAAAAGCATTGAAGAAAGAAGGGTGGGAGAACTTAGAGATGGTAATTTTATGAATGCAAAGATAAACCAACTAAAGAAACTAATTACTTCAACTTACAAATAATGGGGTCCACACAATTATCTATGCTGGAGATTTTTATTCTGACTTAAAGGTAGTAGGAATGTTAACTATAGCAACGGAAGTAATACCCTATTTCAAATCTCTGTAGCCATCTTTCATAATTTTTAAAACCTATTGACAAAATACCATCATTTTTATGTAACAAAATTAAGTAATATATTTATTATGACACTGTGGATTTTATTCTTTAAAATTAACTTTTTCTTTTTATGGCATGACTTTCATACAGAACACAATTTTAGTCAACAAAAAATATGCAGATATCTATATGCCAGAGATAAGTCAACCAAACAATCGCAATAACTTTGAACTCTTCATTCCAAAGATGCATTGGGAGCATTTTTTAAAAATTGAGATAATAAATAATAGATTGGGTCTAAAAGTAATTTGTGTTTTTGCTGAGGCATCTACTCCCAAAATATCTGAATTCTGAGTCTGTAACACATTATACTATGAATTTTATTCCTACTGCAAACCCTTATGTATGTAGGCAAAGGCAAGGCCTTGGTAGCTTTGTGAATCTTTTAAAGTGTTGGTCTTCCTTGTCTTCCTGTCAGCAAAGAGTTCTCTCTTCATTCAAAACATATAAAAAGAAAGGGAGAGATTAGAGATAATGCAATATTCTCTTCCATCCACTTCAGGTTATTGGCCACTCTTATTTATTTAAATGGGTAATTTTCATTCAAAAGAAGTAACCCCTTAACTCTTATCTAAATTCTGTAAGGATAAAAACATTTTATAAAGGCACAGTCAGCTCTCTGACCTGCCTCCTCATTCTGAGTTGGCTATTTTCTCAGCCAGCAAGTGGTGCTATGTCATTTGCTACAATGATAAGATAGGCAGGCAGGCGTTTTTTTGGACTTTCCTAGATTGGGAAACTGTCAAGTTCCCTTTAGCTTTCTGATGCCATCATGGAAATATACAGAAATGTTAATCACCCTAATGATTTGTGCTTAAGATATGAGTTCTTATACATCACACTTAAAGTAAGAGATTCAGAATAATATAAAAGATTGTGTTTTCCTTGAAAACTCAGAGAATCCTGTGGTTCTCAGATCCGATGCACTAGAATATAGTTACCAACTCTGGCCCTCACTCACTGTGTTGACCTGAAACAAACTCAAAGGTATGTCTATACCCACTCATTTAGCAGTGATTACCTATTAACTTGTATTGTTTTTCTTTCAATGTATGTACATATTCTCTTTGCAAGCAAATTGCCAGCCTTAGGTGATTAGGGGATTAGGGACCCCATATCCAATACCATTTGTGTTCCCTATTCTGTGTATCTTACATGGATGTTTGTGCACGTGTGTTTAAGTGTTGATTGGTTTTGATGTCAGTTGAGTGTCTGTTGTTTATTTTATGAACCAATTCTATTGAAATATTATGCTCCTAGAATTGACTTACTGTAAATAAGTCCCAGTTCCATTCTTCTCACTTCCAAGTAGACCCACTGGATATGTTTAATTTGGAATGGAAAGAAGAAGATTGCTTGGGGCATAGGTTCCAAAAATGGGTTCCTCTGTCAGATGTAATTTTTAGGGTTCAATAGTTGAAGACTTTTGAAATGGAAGATTAAAATTAGCTAAAACAGGGTTCTTTGCTGAAATTGCTCTGAAAATTTAATATGCTAATGAACAACTGTAAATCCCCGAGAGGGTGATAAAGTATGTGTTTTCCTACCTAGTTGACCATAAAAACCATGATTTTGGAGTTTACATGATTCACTTTTTGCAGACTTCACTTGTTGAAACCCTGATCTAGGGTAAGAGATTTAAGTACATAAGAAGAGCATTTAAAGATGGTAAAAGTGATGTTGGGAATCAAAAAGCGATAGGATAATCTATATTATGCTGCAGTGTCAAATAACCCCAATATATCAGAGATTAAAAACAGAATTATTTTTGTTTATTTTTTGTTTATGCCTAATGTGGGTCACAGGATGGGTGAGCGTACTGCTCCTTATTTAGAGATGCAGCTGGAAACGTCTTCACCATCTATAATGCCAAAGATCACCATGGCAGTGATAAGGGACCATGGAAGATCACACTTGGACTACTAAAATCTTCTACCCAGAAGTGACCCACACAACTTCTGCTCACATTCATTGGCCAAAGCAGATTGGTCATGCCTAACTTAAAAGACATGGGGAAGTATAATGTTACTATATGAACAGAAGAAGGACAAAAACAGAATATTGGTGAATATTCCTAATGACTAGACAGAGACCGAAAAAAGCTGCCACCCTCCAGAGCATGCTCCCTTCCCAATGCCGCCCATATCTAGTGACTGATCATTGCAGGGGTATAAAAGCCAGGCCCTTCACTCCAACTCAGGACTATTCTGAAGGGCAATACCAGTTTCAGAGTTCCCTGTGGGGTGGACTGAGGCCTTTGCTAAGGCTGCATCATAGCTCAACCTCTCCCTCTGTCCATTCTAGCAGCCTTCATTTCACTTCCACAGATGTTGATCCCAAAAGCCCTCCGTCAAGAACTTCCTAAATGGTAATTTCTTTCTCAAAATCTGCATTCTGAGAAACCAGCACAAATATATGGTTTTGAATAGTATAAAATATTGTTTTGAATGTTTCTAGACTTTATATAAATGGCATCACAGGATACATATTCTACAATTTGCCCTTTTCCCTTAAATTATGTTTTGGTATTCCATTTTTATGAAAATAGTACAATTTACTTATCTATTTCTCTATTAATGAGAATTTGGGTTTTTCCCACTATTATAATCTGTGTTGCTATTGCTTGCATGTATCTCCTTGCTCACATACTCACGAGCTTCTCTAGTATATATACCTAAAATACAAATGACAACAAATAGGGCATGTGCATTGTCAATTTTATTAGATGTTGTATTTCCCTGAATATTAGTAGAGTAGATCATAAATGACCTTTTATTTTTCCTTTTCTGTGAATTGCCTATTGACATCTGTAGTGGGTTAAATGGTGCCCTCCCACCCAAAAAGATAACTGCCAGAACCTGTGAAAGTAACCTGATTTGGAAAAAGGGTCTTTGCAGATGCAATTAAATTAGGACTCTTGAGATGATGTTATCCTGGATTATCTGGGTGGACCCTAAATACAATGACCATGTCCTTATAAGAGACACAGAGGCAATGGTCATGTGAAGACACACGCAGAGATTGAAGTTATGCAGTCACAAGCCAAGGAACACCTGGAGCCACCAGAAGCTGGAAGGGTCAAGGAAGGATTTTCCCCTAGAGCCTTCAGAGGGAGCACATCCCTACCACCACCTTGACATTGAACTTCTGGCCTCCAGAATTGGGAGAGAATGAATTTCTGTTGTTTGAAGCCACCAGTTTGTGGTAATTTGTTACAGAATCCATGGGAAACTAATATTGTTTCCTTGCCCATTTTTATTTTCTTTTGTGTTCTTGGTCTTTTTCTTATGGAGGCATATTTAAAAAGGCATATTCTTAAAAAGGCATATTCTTGATACCATACTTTGTCAGATATATGCCTTGAAATCCCTCTCCTAATCTGTGACTTGTCTTTTAACTTTGTTTATGATGTCTTTTTTATGAATAAGCTTTAAATTTTAATGCAGTCAAATATATGCATATTTTCCTGTATGACTTATGCATATTCTATGTTGCTTAGAAAATTTTTCCTATCCCAAGTCATGAAAATATTCCCCTGTATTTTCCTTGAAGGTATCACAGTGTTTGATTTATACATTTGAATGTTAATCCACCTGGAATTTATTTTATTTTTGCATATGATATAGTGGATATTCATTTTTTTCAATGGTCAGCCAATTGTCCCTGCACCATTCTTTCCAACATGATACCCCCCCACTAATTTGTAATACCACCTCTGCTTAATTTAATTGTATATGTAAAAATGTATGTTTGGGTCCTCTCTTCTGTTTCATCAGTCTATTTGTCTATCCCTGCAGCATCCTCTGATATAATTATTATTGCTTTGTAACAAATCTTAATATCTGAAAAGCCAAGGCTGTTTCCCTTCTTCTTCTTTAAATTATCTTTATTACAGGTGAATTTAAGAGTCATCCTGTTAATTCCACCAAATAAAAATTCTCTGTTTAGATTTTGATTGGAATGCATTAAATTTGTATATATTAATTTGAAGATAATTTATAACTTTATGACATTGAGTATTTCCACTTATGAAAATGATATCTCTCTAGGGATATTATTTTTTACCAGATGCATGCCCAAGTTCAACTTTTCAATATTGCAATACATCCAAGGGAGCATGGAAAAGGAGGAGCTGCCTCCCCGATTCCTTCTTTCAGTATAAATAGGTTGAATTTGGGACAACAGTTATTTGAAATAGTGCATTTATTTAAGAAGACTGATGCTTTGCTCCTTGGTATATACCCAAAAAAATTGAAAATAGGGACTCAAACAGATACTTGTATGCCAATGTTCATAGCAGCATTATTCACAATAGCCAAAAGGTAGACACAACCCAAGTGTTCAACAGATGAATGTATCAACAAAATGTGTGTACATACGATGGCATATTATTCAGCCATAAAAAGGAATGAAGTTCTGATACATGCTACAGCATGAATGAACCTTGAAAACATTATGCCAAGAGAAATATGTAAGAAATGAAAGGTTAAATATTGCAAGAATCCACTTACATGAAACATCTAGATTAACTAGGAGACAAGGGAGGGGGAAATGGGGATTATTGCTTAATGGGTCCAGAGTTTCTGTTTGAGATGTTGAAAAAGTTTTGGTAATGGATGGTGGTAATGGTAACACAGCATTGTAAATGTAATTAATGCCACTGAATTGTACACTAAAAATGGTTAAAATGACAAATTTTGTTATATGTACATATATATAACCATAATAAAAATTTTAAAATAAACAATGATTGATACCACATTAAAGGAGCCAGTTAGTAGCATTTGAAATTATCTGAAAGGCTAAGAAATTCAATAAAGGAAGTACAGTTAGTAGATTCAAAAGAGTTATGTAAAAGCCTTAACCATTAGGTGGGAAAAATAAAGATAAAGCACTGATCTTCACCACTAGGAGTCATAAAAGTTGGTAGACCAATATTCATTCATGGATTCATTGATTCAGTCAACAAATAATCAATGAATACCCACTGTTTTCCAGGCAATGTTCTGGTATTGGGGTAAGAATAGGCAACAACAAAAAAGCCTCTGCCCTGTGTGAATTCACTTAGAACAAGCACTTATTAAACACTTACTAAATGCTGAGTACCTACTGTATGCAGTAATGTGGATACATGAAAACCATGCACCATTAGTTCAGTCCTCAAGAGCTTACGAGAAAATTTACCATCATACCATCACAAAGAGAGAATTAATCAAGTGCTATGTAGCATGGTACAAACTTCAAATTCAATTAAAGTTCTGAGCAGAAAGATAAATAGAGATTGAGTGAGATGATAGGCTTCCTGTGTCTTGTTCTGGAGGACAAGTAGGATTTGGGTAGATAGAGAGGAGAGTAAAGAGTGTTTTAGATGAGGACAACAGCATCCAAACAGACACTAAGAGAAGACTAGCTGTGATGTGTGAGTAGATCGAGAGGAACTTGACATTTCTGGAGAAGAGAATCATGTTGGGTAAGAGGAGATATGGTTGGATAAATGAGGTGAGGCCAGAAAATGGAGGGATTTGACCACAAGGTAGAGGAGTTTAACATAGCTGCCAAAAGCAATTATAAGCTGCCCTTCCTCTCTCACCTTCTTCTTTCCCCTACTCCTTCTATAAATCATGGAACTAACATCAAAAAAAGCAAAATTTTAACAACTATTAGCCCAACATTGATATACAGGAGACACTGGAAAGTGAAGAGACAAGGGATAACCTGACATTGTGGGAGCCTTGGAGGAAGAACACCACATGGCCCCTACTTCATGAAACTAATAGTCAACTCAGAAAGGCTAATGCATCAAACACTGAACTAATAAACACTTGTAATCCAGATGTTTGTTGGGGGCTCCTGTACCTTGGCTTGAACCCCCAAATCCAGACCTTGCTAAATTTCAACATCCTAGTGGTTGGCAGAACATGTGGGAGCATTCTCTTGTGAACTATAACAAATGTATAGTGCTGGTTAATAATCAGGTGGTGTGGCAGTTTGAGATTATTTTATGAATCCCCATAGAGAAAGATTATGTTTGTAAACTAATCTGTTCCTCTGGGTGTGATACCTTTTGATTGTATTCAATTTAGTTGAGGTGCCTTTGATTAGATTACCTGTTAAAACTGCTTTTAGGGCTTTTTGATTCGACTAGTGAGTAAGGGTTACTCAGGTAGAGTCCCCACCTCCTTGCTGGATCTGATATAAATGGACACTCACAAAGACAGTCAGGAAGAGAGAGCACTCATAAAAACACACAATAAAAGAGAGCTATGTCATATTTGATCCTGCCATGTGACAGAAAAGAGAAGGCTCAAATGGCTGAGACCTGGGGGAGAGATGAGCCATTTTGCCTGATAGCTTACAGCTGAAATTGGGAAGAGAGTAGAAGGCCAAGACTGATTTAGAAGGCCCAGAAAGAAACAAGCCTTATGCCAGCTTGTAGCTGAAATCAGAAAAAAAGCAGAGCAGCTGAGCCTGAGAGAGGACGCCCAGAAGGGAAGGCTGAAACCTCTCAGAGATCGTCGGCCATCTTGCTTCACCACATGGCAACACACTGGGATCAACAGTAGCTAACTTTGGTGAGAAAGCATCTCTCCTGATGCCTTGATTTGGCCTTGGAACTGTAAGTTTTTACTCCCAAATAAATCCCCATTATAAAAGCCAAAAGCTTTCTGATACCTTGCATCAGCAGCCTTTTGACAGACGAATACAGGTGGGGGGGCGGGGACGGACACCAAATGTGAGATATTGGCTATAGTTAGTAGTAATATTTTGACGATGCTCTTTCATAGTTTGTAACAAATGTTTCACAACAATGCAGGGTGTTGGTGGTGAAGTGACTTATGGGAGCCCTGTATGATGTTACACATGTTTGTTTTGTAAGTTCACAACTTTACTATGCATTTATTGTTTATATATGTTCATATTTGAATGATAACTTCAATAAAAAAATTGTATGAAAAAAATTTCAATGTCCTCAAATCATTCTGCAAATCTCCAGGGGCTCATAGCCTCCTGGTCACCTCTGCCTGTAGGGCCTTCATCCATGCATGGCCTCTGTTTTATCCCTTAACAATCTATACTCAAAATTCTATCCTTTCACCAATTTCCATAAAATATACACACTTTCCAAGCATTTTATAAGTTTATTTTGATTTCCTGAGCAGTTGGGGAATCATGAAGAATGATCACATTGGGCTATGTACAACCTTCCCTTGCTTCATTGCTCTGCTCTCTCCCTGTACCCAGCCTCCCATCTCTACCGCCCGCCCCCACCCCCACCCCATTTCTTCTTTCCTGGATTTCTACAGGAGTCTCACATTCTGTTCTCCTTTTCATACAGGCCAATTCAATTCTCTCTCACTCCTTGCCCCAAACAGCCACACCCAAACAAATCAAGGTACTAACGAATAAAGGGGAAGATTTATTTCTATAAAGGCAGTTAAGTTTGTCAGCAATAATTAAACAAACCAAAAATTTCTCTAACACAGAAAACACATAAGAGAAAAAAACAGGCCAGAAAAGAAATACATTTGAGACAGTGTGGTAAAAGCTGGGGATATAATGGCTATAGTATTTCAGAGAAGGAAGAGATCATTCAAGAAGGATTTTAATGGAAGAGATAGATCTTGAACTTGACCTAAAAAAATGCTAGAATTAGTATTACAGAGAGGAGGCAAGAGGTCATTCAAGGTAAGGAAATCATGTTAAGACACCCTCTCGGAGGAAAGAATGAGCCTGGGATATGGGAAAAGGCAGCTCCCAATTGAGGATTTAGAAGCAAGATAAGGCTGACTGGGTGCAAGAAATGCTGGATGTCAGGGCAAGAGTTTGGAATTAATCCAATAAGAATCAAAATAAGCTCTAACAAAAATTCTTTGGAAGACAGGGATAAGGGCAGCTTTGGGAATCTCAGAAACAAGAACCAGAAGTCAAAATACCATCAGGATTCTGTGTTTCTGATTTTTGCTTCTTTCTGTAGCTTGGCTTCAATTTCTCCTCCTGAAAATCAGCTTTCTCCACCCAGGGATTATAGGAATGCAGAAGCTTTCTGGCTCATGATTCACGGAGAAAAGACTCTTACCTCTCACTTCAGTTCTAAAATTCCAAGAGAAGGATTATATTTGACTTGGCTTAAATCAAGTGACCACTCCTAGAATAATCATTGTTGTCAGGAAGGCAAGGATGTGGAAGAAGATGGCAGTTCCTAATGGGCCACAAAATAAAGCATGGCCAGATTTGGTGAAGAGAGAAAATAGGGAGTAAAAAGGGGGCATGAGACATAGACATCACCATTGGGGAAGAGTCATGAACCAGGAAGCAACCACATTTTGCGGGTATTATTGAACCCAATATGCAATTCTTATATTGGGAAAATGTATTTAATGTTCAACAAACATTTATTGATTACCTACTATTCTTAAGTTTTGATTATATCTCTCCACCCTTATTTTTAATTTTTTTCTCACTTTCTTCTAATCTAATTGATTAGGTAATATTTTGTGTATCCTTAGAAGTCACTTTAAATACTTTCTGGGAAAAACAGAAAAAAGTTAAAATCAATTAACATCTGCTATGAATGCATTATATGCTCCTGTAATAGCTCCTACTCTTAAGGAACATAGACTCTAGGAGCAAAGACGTCATGTACATAACTATTATAACTGATAAAAAATGATAAATGCCATTAAGAGGTATAGATAAAATGGTATGAGTTCAGGGTTTATCTTGCTTATGGAAATGCTATCATTGAACCAATATTTTAAAGTCAAATAGAGTGGAATAGATCAAGTTGAGACCTAAAGATATGGCAATTAAAGGCTTTCTACAGGGAGGAGCAGCATGAGCCAATAGCATGGCATCTTAGTTTGCCAGTCTGCTAAAACAAATACCACATACTGGTTGGCTTAAAAACAGGAATTTATTGGCTCAGAGTTTTGGAGGCTAGAAGTACAAAATCAAGGTGTTGGCATAACCATGCTTTTGCCACCAAGTCTGTAGCCTTCTGGTGTTGCCTTGCAGCAATCCTTGGGGTTCCTTGGCTTGTATCTCTGCCTTCTGTCACATGGTAAGCTCTCTCCCTTGTGTCTGCTCTTCTGGTTTCTGCTAACTTCCAGCTTTTTCCTGCAAGCTCCTCTGACTCTGCATCTGAATATCTTCTGCTTATAAAGGACTCCAGTAGTAATACATATTAAACCCCACTCTAATTCAGGTGGTCCACACCTTAACTAATAATATGTCTTCAAAGAACCCTGGTTACAAATGAGTTAACAGGAATGTGGACTAATATTAAGAACATGACTTTGTTGAGGTACATAATCCAATCTACCACACATGGAAACAATAAACAGGAGAGTGTTTATATGAGACATAGTGAACCTGGGACTTAAAGGAGAATGGATCAAGATAAATGAATTCCTTCCAAATCTGTGCCCAGGTACTAAGGTAGCCTTGGGAAGGTGACAAAGAGATACACGTAAAGGGCATTTAATGGAAAATTTTATGGGATATTGTCACAGGGTAATAGAGGAGAAACTAAGATGGAGAAGTAAAAAGAGACTAAGATTTTGAGAATGAGGAAGCAGGGAAATTAATAGCATCCAGGGGCAGATTTACATTACATAGTAAGGACCATCCTCACAATGAGAAGTGATCAACTCTCATTTCTGTATGCCCCAAATTCAATCTCAAACCCTCAGGAGAAAGGAGATAAGCATCCCCAGCTCCTCCCAGACCAACCCTTGTCGTGGTTGGTGGACCTCTGTGTGGTCTGCAGAGTTCACGAGTCAAGAAACATTTGGGTTTCACTAGTGGTCACTGACAACCCCCACCCTTAAGATCTAGGTAGGAGTTGTTCAAACCCTTAATCAATTCCTTGTGGAAATCCAAAGATTTTTGTACAATCCAAGTAGACAATGATAAAGGGATTAGATTCCCATGTAATCAGTTCTAAATTAAGTAACCTTTGCACGTGGGCTGTCCCTGTTCCACACCATGTCAGCTCAGATGAGGCACTTGTTTCCTTCCTTGATGGCCACAAATTAACTGTTCACATGTGGTATTGGGGTGCACCGTAGATTTTACTAAAGGTTTAGGCAAATGGAAGGGTGTTTATAACAGAAAACATTTAAAAGGGGATTTTAGACATATCTGTTTCTTAAAACCCTTCAACCATCCCATCCCAATGGTTTTTCACAGGCTGCTGTACCTCATATAGTGCCCAGTCTTGCACAGTATAGCAGAAGCCTCCCACCCACTCCCACCCACTCTTCCCACTCCATATCTCCTTTACAACTATTCCATTCAGGGTATTCCCCCTGGAATTTCAAACTCATGTAGAGTGGTATTTCTCAATCAGGAGTTATTTTGCACCCCTCCATCCCCAGAAAAGTTTTGATTGTCAAAACTTTGAAGAGGAGGCGGTGACAGGCAGCTAATGGGTAGAAGCCAGGGACATCTTCTGAACATCCTACAGTGCACAGACCAGCCCCCAAAACAAAACAAAAATTATCCAATCCAAAATGTCAATAGGGCTGAGGTTGATAGAGCAAGCCAACTCTCTGCAGCCCCCATCCTACCAGACTCTTGTTGCCCCATCTTTGTCCACAATTTATGAGGTGCTCACTCAGTTACATCAAAGGGGCCAAGATTCCTTTACCTATATGAAACCAGTGGAGATCCTGACATTTCCTTTAACATGAGCTGCCCTTAAAGCTGTGGTTTTAAATAATATTTTTCCTCAATACTTATAGAATAGAGTTCTCATTTATACTCAGTCTATATTCACCCTGCCAGGAAGAAAAAGAGAGAAAGAGAAGAATGTAAATAGTGTGGGTGATTCTGCCCCACGTTCCACTAGAGCATATGCAACAGAGGAGCGCGAGAAGGGAGATGTGAATCTGATGTTCCTCCAGTTGGTCTCAGTTCCTGAATTGCTCTCATAGTATGAGCATCTCACCATGCTGAGTGATTCAAGTATTTAAATATATATATATATACATATATATATATATTTTGTACAACATGGCCCCTAAACGCAAGCCAACTACTTCATCAGGTGTTTAGCTGAGAAAACAACAATCTGTCTCAATGCTGGAAGAAAAAAAAACTGGTTGAAATGGATAGTGTATCAGCCTCCAACGTGGTGCATATAAATGGCCATGCCTATTGTACTTTAAGGGTGATTTAGGGATATTTTCAAGAGTATATATTTTCTGCCTTGTTCACTGACAAACTCCAGGCAAAATCCAGCCCCCCATTACCAGGAATAAATGTTGAAGACTTGGAATAGAGCTGTGAGGGATATTTCACATTAGGATGAGGAGCAGAATGGGAGAAGTAAAGAGCAAACGGTGAGGGAAGATAAGTAAGGCAAAGAGGAGTGAGAGAGCACATAACTGCTCTAACAATTTGTAGGGACATCAGTTTGATAATTGAAAGGAAACCTTTACTAATTTTACAACAGGGAAGCTGTGCCACAGAGTGTTTACTTGGTTGCAACATCAATCTTTCAAAAACATGACTGAGCAATGTAGGACAGAGTTCTGTACAGTTACAATATAATATGTTGTTTTGCTAACCCTCTTTTTTGTGGGCCTAAAATTTTGCTAGCTACCCATATTTGTCTTTTAATTTAATATGCAATATGTTAGCTTGGGTTTTTTTTTTTTTTGTTTTTTTTTTTCATTTAAAAAGCCACCAAGTATATGCCATAAATTCTAAACAATTGTGTTTAAATATTTAACAGCAAGTGACAATGGCAGCTCTTGCAGGTGTGCCTTTGAAGTCTGTGTTTATACTGTATGTGCAAGTGGCTTTGTGAGCGAAAGCAGAGTGCTTGAAATATGTATGGGTGGTCGCTAGGTATCTCTCACTTTGCTGGTACACATTCTGCAGGTGGCCCACCCTCAGCAATTTGAAATGGAAACTACTCTTTTGATTGTTAAAATGAGATGGGGAAAAGGAAAATTAACTCATAAATATTGCATGGGTCAAAATTTTGTGTGAGGTTTTGGAAGATAAATTCTAGAATAATCATTTCAGAAAGCCCCATTTTAATTAAATACAATATTTTCAAAAGTGTGCTATGGTGCATGGCATAGGCTTTCTAACTTGGGAACTTTCTGAATAATGCACTAAATAAAGGGGAAATTGTTCTCTACTAAGTACTATTTTCAGCACATAAAATTTTGTAATGACTTTCTTTCATTTGGGTATATGGATATTTTCTCTGGACCAAACTGTTACCCTTTGTAGTCAGAGTGTAGGAGTGCCAATCCTTTAGTACAGTGCTTTTATAAATTTAAATTTCTGAAAAAAAGTTTAAAGTGTAGAATTATAGAAACTAAATATGGGAAAGGGTGTAGGGATGGAAGAAAGTGACTTAATAAGTTTTAGTTGAATTACCCAATAATACTATTAGAAAAAAATTACTTGGTTTCCAGAGACAAAACATAGTAAAGTCAAAATTTATAAATGATTGAAACACAATTAGAATATGCTTCTGTGGGGTTCTACAGTCCATGTCCTTTACTCTAGTACATGATGCTCAACTACCTAAATTCAAAAATGAATTAAGGAATACCATTTTCTAATTTAAATACATTCTAACTTCACTATAATACTATTCACTATAGACATATTTTCTGTCCAAATATTCCTATTTCATACAATCTAAATTAACCAGGGCAATGTGTAACATAAACCGTAAAGTCACAAGGGGCTTCATGCAACAAAAATCTATTTCTCACACACATCACAATCCAATGCAGGTCAAAGCAGGGTTAGTAGCTTTCCTCCAAGAGGTGACTCAGGGATCCAGTTTTCTTCTATACTGTAATTCTGCCTTCCTAACCTGAGTCTTCCAAGGCATTCATGGAAAAGGAACCAAGAGCTTGGAGAATCACTCAGGAAGTTTATAGCAGTCCTGGAGGTGGAGAAAGTCACTTACACTCATACACCAGGGTGTAGATCAACTAATATGGATCCAACCTTAATGCAAGTGAGTCTGACATATGTCCCAGATGCCCAGAAAGAAAAAAAAAAAGAAATTAAAATTGACCAACACATAGTCTCTTCCATACCATCTAAGGGAATTTACTTCCTCAAGTAGCAAAAGGACCCTATCAATATTATTTAAATATTATCTAAAGGTTAAGTTTATGCCATGGAACACTAGTTTCCAATGTCAAAGTCAAGGGAGAAGGAGAGGAAGAATGGAAATGTAAATTTTGCAAAGGGTAGCTTGAACCATCAGAAGAGGGAATGCCTGGTTGTTAGCAGAAGGAAGCCAGGGAGACAGAGCTGAATATCAAATAGCCCAGGAGGGGAAATATTAAAAAAGAAAAGAAAGGGAAGGGAAGGGAAGGAAAGGGAAGGGAAGGGAGAAAGAAAAGGAAGGAAGAAAGAAAAGAGAGAAAGAAAAGGAAGGAAGGAAGGAAGGAAGGAAGGAAGGAAGGAAGGAAGGAAGGAAGGAAGGAAGAAGGAAGGAGAAAAGGAAAGGAAAGGAAAAGGAAAGGAAAGGAAAGGAAAGGAAAAGAAAGAAATTATCAATAAGGTCAGATGCCAGTGAATGGAGACCTGGAAAGAATTCAGGTAGAGGAATGTATTGGAGCAAATGGTTTAGGATTAAGATTATATAAAAATATCATAGCTAACATTCATTATTTATTGCTTACTATAAGCCAGGCACTGTTAACAAGATTTAATCCCCATAACAATGTTATGAGGTAAATAATATTTTATTTTACAGATAATGAAACTGAGGCACAGAGTTTAAGAACTTTAGCTACAGTCACATGGGTACTCAGTGGCAGGGCTGGGATCCAAACTCAGGCTAAGTCTGATTCCAGAGTCTATGTTTTTAAAATTTATACTTTACTACTACTCTAAAAGACAAATACTTCTGGCTTTACCCTTCTCCATAATAACTGGTGTGATGGTTTGGAGCTGTATATACCCCCAGAAAACATGTTCTTAAACAGTCCATTCCTGTGGGTGTGAACCCACTGTAAGTAGGACTTTTTGATGAGGTTACTTCAGTTAAGGTGTGTAGCCCACCTCAATCAGGATGGGTCTTAATCCGATTACTGGAATTCTTTATAAGTGGATTGAAATTCAGACAGAGGGAGAGAATGCCACAGGGAGCAGCCAGAAGCTGAAATTCAACTGAACAGAGAGGCCAGGAGAGGCCACCATGTGCTTTGCCATGCGACAGACAAGCCAAGGGTCAATGATCTCTGGCAGCCAGCCCCAGAATGACAGTCTTTGGGAAGAATACCTTGATAATACCTTGATTTGGACTTTCTTTTAGCTTTTATACTGTGAGCTAATAAATTCCCACTGACCCACTGCATGGTATTTGCTTGAGCAGCCAGGGAAACTAAAACACCTGTTACATGACACAAAAGCAACTTTTCAAAAAATGTAGAAGGCTGGATATTAATGTTCCATTGTACTTAACCACCAACTGATGTATCAGGATATATTGAGCTTTCTTACTTTTTTATCTCATTTCCTCTCTGTAAGTAATTATTTAACGGATTAAAACAAAAGATACCTTTCTCCATCACCCTGCTTGAGACACCTGCCATTCCAGATCAGTGGAAATCCTACTTTTAAGTTCCCCTAGAATAGTAAATTCACAGCTCCCATTGGAATCCAGCTCAACATTCAGCAGTCAGTAAGTAGAGTAGATGTATGGCACCTGAAATGTGTAAGATATCAGGAATTCTTCATCAAAATTCCAGGAAGGCCAGCAAATTCTGGATAACATAGGAACAGAAAATGGCAAAATGTATGCTTTCTTTGGACCTTCCACTCTTATCTCAAAGAGGAGTTGATAAATGAACCTGGGTTTGTCTCTTTCTTTCTCCATTTTATCTATCTCACTTGCAGAGATTTTGTAGATTCTAGAAGCTACCACTTTTTTCCCCAAGGAATCCTTCTTCCTTGACCTTTCGAGGTCTGAACATCTCTTGAGAAAATTCTGATTACTTCCCCTCCAAATAAGCAGGGGTAACATTGATAATATTTAATGATCTGTATGGCTGCATTGACCACTCAGGCATGAGTATCAGTCAGGATGGACAGTGCGTAAGCAAGCAGTCCAGTTGTCCTGATACTGACATCAGGCCTGCCCCTACCCTTGTGCTACGGCACTCTGGCAGGGACACTAACGGAGACTGTCATCTCCTGCATATTCTTTCCTGCGCTACAGATTAAAATCTGCACTTTTTGGATTTCTATGAATAGCATAACTTGCATTTAAAACCCTGCTGATTTATCTCCCATGGTAGAAATTCTTGTTATAATCAATGGATATTTTTTAGAATGATTTGTATTGGATATGCTTCTTCTCACATAAACTATCATTAATTGAATCTAGCCTGTTCTGCAAATTTACCATGTACTCTGTGAAAGAATAGTTCTTCTTCACTAGGATATTTAGCTACTAGATTCCACTATCTCTGTTTATTGCAAAAGATGGCTTCCTTGCTCTTGAGAGTATAAATCCAGATCTCAGCACCTGCATCCCAGCCCCTGATCCCCCACCCTCCTTGCACCCTTGATTTCTTATACTCCTGCGCTGTTGTAACCTTAGGTCTTTGTGCCATTGTTTAAGCTCACCTCACTTTTTTTTCTGCCCAGTGGAGCTGGTCAACACCTATGGAAAAGACCATTAATTGTCCCCCTGTACTTATTCTCTCCTTCTTCCTTTTAGTAGCTGAGCTCCCGTTTTAGCTGGGCATAGAGCCACTCAACTTTTCTTGAAGCTTGCTCTGGCTAATGGGATGTAAGCAAAAGTGATGTGTGCAATTACCGGGTCAAAATTTTTGTTTTTAATAGAAAATTGTGGAGGCGGTGCTGGTGATCCAGCCTCCACCACGCAGATGAGTACAGCACGCAATGGAATGAGAGAGCAACAAGGAACCTAAAGAGCCAAAGCGGCAGAATCACCTACCCACGCTGGATCACATATATTTTTCTTGACTTTTATGTGAAGTATTTCTATTTCTTTCCTATTTGAGGTATTATATTTTGGGGGTCTCTTGTACAGGCACTTCACGTGTACCTAACACACCAGACGTATATGAAATACCTGAAGATTTTGGGGGAGGTTATATGTCAAAATATTGCCAAATAAAGTGAGTGGAATGGTGGTTAAACCCATTGAATTCCTAAGCCCTGTCCAATTTGGACTGAATACTTTTCTCTAGGATGAGAGTCAAAATACTTAACAATTCATACCACATAGGCTGACCAATCATAGAAGTTCTGGTAATGACTTAGGATCCGCATGCAGTAATTTATATCAGTCCTGCCTCTGGTTGAATAAAAGATGATTATAATTAATTAGGCTAAGAAAAAGGAAGATTGCAAATTTATCCAATAAGAAGTACCATTGGGATGAACTGAGTTTGGATTGCCCTGTTCCAAGGATCTGTAGTCCCCTAGTGGCACTTCTCATTGTCCTGCAGGCATCTTCATTCCTAAGGAGCTCAGAGAACAGTTTGATTTTTAAATCCTTGCCCTCAACTGGAGACTGTGAGCTAGGGTTATCTACCAGTTCCACTCTGGATGGTGTTTGGACCTGGATAGCCTGAGGTCATCCCAGGGTATCTGCTAAAAACAGATTTCCTCTCCTCAAGATCTGGGGCAGAGAGCCACCATAAAGCCCAGGGCTTTCAACCATGGCAGTGGGACCCCTAGGTGATGAAAGCCCTGACCCCCACACTTTCCAACTTCCTCGCTTTCCAACAGCAATCCCTTGCTTGAATATTTTATGTAATATCTATAATATTAATGAAGTATTTTATGCTTTATGATATTAATATAAAATTATTTTAAAACAGCAGTCAAAAACGCTAAGTATGTTTCACAATAGCAAAAATTAAATGAACTTGTGGCTTCCTTGACTCTCACAATTAGTTTTTTTGTGATGTCACTACCTACCAAGTTAAGGAAACCTAGTAACTTTAATTTTTTCACATAAATGTTACTTACAAAAACTGTTAAAGATATTTCTGTCTTTGGACAGACAGTCTATGGATGGACATAATGCTCTAATCAGAGTCTACTGCTAAGTGTAATACTAATTCTCCTCACAAATATCATATTCTACATTCCCCTTTTTACTTTTGCTTACTCTAGTTCATGTTTGATTTTAAGTAACACTAGGAATGTAGCTTAATTTAATTTCTGTTGGTTTTTTCCTTGCTTATTCTTCAGGTATGTCTCTATAAACACAGGAATTTCATCTCATTTGACTGAATTTCATTTTCAACTTCTTAAGGAAGTAAAACTCTACAATGTCAAATCATTTCTTAATGAAAGGATGAAATTGTTACAGAAGTAAATAGGAAACACGAGTACCTGAGGAAAAATATTGGGAACCATTTCACACAATAATTGTTGAAAACTAAGAGTAACCACTATGGCTTTGTCAAATGTTCATCATGTTTATTTGAACTAATCTTCCCTTTTGATTGGAAGAAAGCTGAACAAAAGGCATTGGTTAAAAAATCTATCTCCAGAGTAATGAGACAATCTTCATGACACACTCAGGATAGGAGGAACTGCCAGGAAAGGTAATTGAAGGAATTCGGTCTATCAATTCTCAACTCCCCCAAATCAATGAAAGTTAGTGCCCTAAGATAATAGGATAATAAACTAACCAGTACTTGAAGAGCCTGAAAATGATAAATTGCTTTCCAAATACCAATTCAAACGAAAAGTCAAGAGGCCATGAGAAGTCAACATGTAGTCTGAGTGGAGTGTATCAAAAGAGAGAAGGAAGTCCTTGACATCAGCTAGCCAGCCCCATTATTCCAATGATTATGTGATTTTGAAGGCCCCCCTTTTATCACTACATGACACCTCCTTTCTTCCATCCCCAACTCCCTGCTTCTCATCACTATCCTCTACCCCCTAGGAGCAGCTGCCAGCAATAATTTAAACCTTGCAAAGTGGGCAGCCTGGGGACAATAGTTTCATTTGCTATGCTCTAGGGAAGTGGGTCTCAAAGTGTCGTCCCCAGATCAGCAATATTAGCCTTAACCCAGAAATTTGTTATAAATACAGATTCTTATAACCCACCTCAGACCTAATGAATGGGTAACTCTAAGGTTGGGGCCTAGCAATCTGTTTGTTGTTTTTTTTTTAACAAATCAATCTTATTCATACATATTAATAAAGCATAAACCCATCCAAAGTGTACAATCAATGGTATTTGGTGTAATCACCTATTTGTGCATTCATCACTTCAATCATTCTTAGAACACTTTCATTATTCCAATAATAATAATAAACAAAAAACAAACAAGCAAACAAAACTCATCATCTCTCAATCTCTCTATGCCTGCAGTACATAGTTGCTATTTTTTTTCCTTTTCTCTAGTATATTTGTATTTATATTTTGCAAAAAACAGTCTTATATAGGTAATATCACCCAAATTCCTGTTTTACATGAGATTTTACAGTCCCATTTTTAGCTTTCCTTCTAGTACTATACATGACCTTAGACTTTACCATTCAACCACTGTCATACCCATACAATAGTACTGCTAATTACAAACACCATGATATGCTTTCACCATTTCTATTTATTTCCAAAGATTTACAAACAACCTTTTTACCAATTCTGCGTAGATTAACTTTCAGCTTTCCATTCTCTACCCTCCTTCTATTTTCTGGATATTCTAATTATTAACTCCATGAGTTTACACAATATATTTAGTTCATAATAGCGCAATCATACAGTATTTGTCCTTTTGTGTCTGGCTTGCTTCACTCAACATAATGTCCTCCAGGTTCATCCGTGTTGTCATATGCTTCACGACTTCATTTCTTCTTACAGCTGCATAATATTCCATCATGTGTATACACCACAATTTGTTTATCCATTCTTCAGCTGATGGACACCTGGGTTGTTTCCAACTTTTGGCAATCATGAATAATGGCTCTATGAACATCAGTGTGCAGATGTCTGTTCATGTCTCTGCTCTCAGTATATACCTAGTAATGGTATTGCCAGGTCACAAGTCTATATTCAACTTCCTTATGAAGTGCCAAAGAGTCCTCCACAGTGGCTACATTCCCACCAATAGTGAATAAGTGTTCCTATCTCTCCACATCCTCTCCATTTACAGTTTATTAAAAAGTTTTCTGACTTTTTAATAGTGGCCAGTCTAATATGTGTGAAATAATAACTCATTGTAGTTTTGATTTGCATTTACCTAATCACTAGTGATGTTAAACATTTTTTCATATGTTTCTTTGCCATTTGTATTTCTTCTTTGGGAAATTGTCTTTTCAAGCCTTTTGCCCATTTTTTAATCGGGTAGTTAGTTTTTTTATTGTTGAGTTGTATGTTCTCTTTGATATCATGGATATTAAACCCTTATTGGATATGTGATTGCCAAATATTTTCTCCCATTGAGTCGGGTGCCTTTTCACCCTTTTGACAAAGTCCTTTGAGGTGCAAAAGTGTTTAATTTTGAGGAGGTCCCATTTATCTATTTTTTTCTTTTGTTGCTTGTGCTTTGGGTGTAAGGTTTAAGAAACTACCGCCTACCACAAGATCTTGAAGATGTTTTCCTACATTGTCTTCTAGGAGTTTCGTGGTTGTCACTTTTATATTTAGGTCTTTGTTCCATTTGAGTTAATTTTTTATAAGGTGTGAGATAGGGGTCTTCTTTCTTTCTTTTGGATATGGCTATCCAGTTCTCCTGGCACCATTTATTGAATAAACTGTTCTGGCCCAGCCTGGAGTTCTTGATGGCCTTGTCAAAAATCATTTGACTGTAGATGTGAGGGTCTATTTCTGAGTTCTCGATTTGGTTCCATTGGTAAATGCGTCTGTCTTTATGCCAGTGCCATACTGTTTTTTTTTTTTTTTTTTACCACTGTAGCTAAGTAACATCTAGCAATCTGTTTTAACATGCCCTCCAAGGTGATTTTGATGAATACTAAATTTGAGACTCTTAATCCAAAGGAAGAGAATTCTTAGAAGTCTGAAGTGTTTGAGGCCTCCAACTAAAGTTCTGATTCTCAACTGACCTCAAAAAAGCCTTTGAATTGGCAGTTTGATCTTCACTCCAATCCCCAAAACGATTTCTCTGGCAATTATCACAAAATAGATAATTTTTTTTTTTTTTTTTAAGAACACTTACTAGATCCAGGTATTGTGTTTAGTACATATTCTGGTGTGGAATCAATAATCTCATTTTACAAATGAGGACACCTACCTTTAGAAAGGTTAAGTAATTTGCCTTGGGTCATAAGGCTAGTAGGGGATGGAACCAGGTTTCTAAGCTCTGCAGGCTGACTCTGTGGTATTGCTTGTCTTACATGTCCTGCAAAATTCAGCTCAAGGCTGAAAATTTTGCTTGTACTTTTCATTAAGGAGATTGGGCCTTGCAGCTCCTTCATACACCTTGGGCTTTTTGAATTATCTGCAAAAGTTAGTGCTAGCTTGAATTTCTCAGTGAGTGTAATTGCTCCAATTAATTATCTTTATTCAGCTATTGGGTTCATAGTTTGTTAATGTATCATTACTTGTGTTCTATTCTTATATTCTCATGGTGCCATGGAAAAAGCATATAGTGGATAAAAAGATATCGCATTTTGTTCCTTGCAGTTGTTATGGAATTATAACAATAGTAATTTTAAAAATTTAAAATGGCTAATTATATTTTCAATCAACACATCAGTTCACATTGCATTAAAATTGGAAATAAAAAACACAAATTATAAATGAATAGGGTAGTAGTATTTGTTGACATGATGGAGTTATAAAAATTAATTTTTCTGGAAAATTTTCTTCTTTGAGATATACAATTATTGTAAAAATACACACATAATTTTGGATAAAGTAAAAACAGCAAAGTAAAAGTTAACATTTATACAAATATTATTTAAAAAATCCCAATACTTTAAGTGCATACTTGGTCCTTAACATAAGCCAGTGATTGCTACTGTTATCATACATTAGCAATGTACATCTGCTCAGCTTCTACTTAGGAGATGTGGTTCTACCACATTCGTGGTGAAGGCCATTAAATAGCTTTTTTTTTTTTTTCTTTTTTAAGTAATGAACTAAGTTAAAAGGAAACATGTCTACTTGTTTTGATTAAATATTAAAGGCTAGCTATAATTAGTGCTAAGTTCTTCAAAATAGATTGTGGATTAAACATTAATAATGGGTGTGGCATTTACCTCCCACATAGAAAGTGTTTATACATGCTTCATTTTTACATATATTTAAAGTAAAAAACTTACATAAAAATAAAATCATTTAGGGCCCTGTGAAAAATTATTTATCAACTCCAAAATTTGGATTTACCGCCCAGAGAGGGGTTGTGTTAGGAATGAGGAAAGGATATCTAACTTCAATTTACTAAGATTGCATATGTCTTTTGAAAAAAGTCCCACCAAGAAATTTAAAAAATCTTCATATTGAAAGAGCTAATAGATTGGTATGCCCAAAAGGATTAGAGAAAACAAATTCAATAAAATAAAAATATCATTTGTTACAAGAATCCACAAATTCCCCAATGTGCCAGCTAGATGAAATGGGAAATACCTGACTGCCTTACTCAGGCTAGACTCACAACTTGGGTCAGGTCCTCAAAATGAGGCAGATGACCTCTGAATAAGATGCTTCAGTAGGCTGCTTTAACAATATACCATGACCCCTACTCCCCTGGAACAAAAATCACTCAATTTGGGGAAACTACAGGTGGAAGGAAAATTTGACACTTGCAGAGATTTAGTTCTAGTTTTTCTTTGTAATGCCTTATCTGTAGCAAATTTACCTCTATCTTTAGGAATAAAGATGACATCTGTCATGAAGCTTCTTACATTTTTCTGTCGGTTGTTTTCAGTATCATATATCTGACATGTGATAACCTCCTTTTATAAACCCTAATTTTAGGGAAAAAATTGTATTCACTTCTGGTGGCTGCATGGCTATTCTTGACCAATTTGTTAATATATGACTGCATATTTTCTTATTCTGACGTTTCTGCATCTGACATTGAGCACGCCTTATAAAAATAAAATCTTTATTATATGTACATTGGTAACAGAAAATTAAAATTTAAAAATCTACTTGGCCTCATTTTATGTGAACACCTTCTTGCCTGCCCCCAAAAGCATTAAAATTTCATATCACAACACAATATATCTTTTAAAATTTTTATAGCTAAAAATTTTTATTCTGAAGCATTTTATTTCTTTGCAATCATCTTTGTTAGAATAAAAAAAAAAGTAGTGTTGATCAACATGTTGTCTTAGTTGTTACTGACAGCTGTTAAAATGCTGCTAAAAATATAGTGCCAACTACTGAAAAGCTAACTGCTCCTGTGAAGTCCTAATGAGAAATTCTAAATGAGGTTTTCATCAAGTTCAATAGAGATTCTTAGGTTTCCCACACCTGACCCAATGGATTGTTTCACATTTCTATGGTTGTTATTGCACATAATATCAGAGAAACATGCTCAATGCATAAACCTAATGAGCACACAAACCATGCAGTTATTTATATAAGATTAACACAGTTATTTAAAGGTGATGAATTTACTGTACTAAACCAAGAATATATGAGAAAAAGAGGAGAAACTGAAAATGTCTTTATTTTAATTAAAATATGCTGCTGAAGTATCCCCTCCCCTTTTCAACTACTGTACATTATTTCTAAATTTAGAACATCAGTGTAGGCACAGTGAAATCTGATTTGCTTCTAATAATATGGCATACTAATTGTGATGCATGTGCTGTTTGGTGCTCTGTCATCTCAAAATCTGGCCATGGAGATGTAATAGGTTTGTGTATTTTCTATTTAAAATGACTACAAATGAAATTAAGGTAGACAGAGGAATAAATAGTTTGATAAACAAATACAGAAATTAATGAATACCAAAGCTAATGAAAATATTTCAAGTAGTCCAGAAAATTAAGCTTGGACTATTTTGGATATTAACAAAACCCTGATATGTTTTGCATTTATCTTCTGGTCCACAATTTCTTATTTGCTTGCAGTGTTTATAAACTGTAACATGTGTGTTTTGCAATAAACAAAGAAGAAGTTCTATCTTATATTATTCCCCTATTCATCTCTCTCTCTCCAACAACCCCCTCCTTTCCCTGCCTCTCCCTGTCTTTCTCAACTCTTTCCAACAGCTGGTAAGAGACAGCAGGGAAAAAAGCCTAGCTTTTGAGAAAAAAAAAAAAAAAAAAAAAAAAA
>JAQZBX010031326.1:0-26390 GCA_029593785.1 Cabassous unicinctus | reverse complement strand
ATTCTCAGATATCTCAAGTGTGTGGCTACAGGAGACAAGATTTTCTTTCAAGGCACATGTAGAAACTTTCATATCATTTATGCAGCATTAAACTTTCAAATTTGAAGACTTTAGTTCATCTCTTTCTTTTATAACTGTAAACAGAGTATCTAGGAGTAGCCAGCCAACATCATTATACTTTCTGACTCCACAAAATTCTGTTAAAGTGTTGAAAACACTGTCACCCAGATCCTTGCTTCTTATAAGCGTGGAAGTAGGGATATCCAGTGATGCTATTTTGCATATCTCTATTGCCAGTTCACTCCATGGACTGTTAGCAACCTCTTCATTATTGGAAAGGGAGTCATTAGTACCCTTGAGTCCAATTAGAGTAGAGAGCCAATTGCAAAACTCCCAGAACCACCTCAGACATCCCATATTTTAGACTCTGTTCCTCAAGAACCACTCCCGGTACCAAGCTGTGTTAGTCAGGGTTTTCTCGGGAAACAGAATCAACAAGAGATATTTGTCAATAATATGACATTTTATGAGTCTCTCACGGGACGGTGGGGATGCACAAGTCCAGGTTCCGCAGGCAGGATGCAAACCAGAGCTCTGAAGAAAGTCTGATGAAAAGTCTTTGATGAGTTTCTGGGGGAAGTTGGCTTTCCAAAGACGAGCTGGGAAATTCTCTCTGAATGTTGAAATCACTTCCCCTTTTAAGGCATTCAACTGATTGGATAAAAGCCTCACCCATTGCTGATGCAATCTCCCTGATTGATGCAGATGTAATCAGCCATCCATGCAGTAAACTCACTGGTGATCAAAGTCCATAAATGTTCTTGTATTATAATTAGCCCAGTGCTTGCTGGACCTAACAACTGGGCACAATTACCTGGCCAAGTGGTAATTAGGTTACTAAAGGTTAGTGGCCTAACCTTCGCATACAGTTCACCTCTCCTTACCACCTCTGACCTGATATTTCATAATGTTCTTTCTTTATGATTTCCTACAGGCTTCCCAACCCTGCGACTAAATGGCCATTCATATAATTTCAGTTAAATCATTTAATTGTTCAAAAGAAATAAACAGAATTAATTATTCATAATTAGGTATACATATTCTTAAACCTAAGAAGAAAACTAGTTGATTGAAATGCATTTTTGCTAATGTTTTAAAATGGTGATGATCATTTGGAGCCAAACAACAATAAACATGTGATTGCAAACAGGTGCTAAATGGCTGACAATTCTCCAAGACTGTCAGTCTGGAAAAACACAAAAAACAATATTCTTCAAGGAGTTGATCATCACTCTAACTTGACTTTTTTCAAGCATTTAGTTTTCATTAGTGTTCCCCTAAGGAGAAGTTTTAGGCATTTTTTCATCTAACCAGCCTCCATGGAGCTTTAATACCACAGATATAGAATATATGTATATACAGCTTTTATGTATATCAGTGCTTTATGCATAAATTATGTAACATAAATTTCATCCCCCGCCCAAGGAAACACAGAAATATCCCCCGATGGGCATGATATGTCCTCCAGTAAGAACGCAGTATCTAATATAATCTTAGGATATGCTGTTACATAAAGTTACATCTCCAAATGTAGAGAAGATACAGTGTCAGAGGATTGTGTTACAGTGTGTCTAATTGGGCTGTGGGAAATTTAGTAATTACTCAGGTAATAGAGGCAGATATTATTGCAAGAACTATCAGGCCATGTCACTGACCTTGTAAAGTTTAGGAAAGCAATGACAAAGATCAATAAAATTAACCAAAATATAAATCCTTCTGGACTCCAGGATTATGAGTAGTTTTTCATTTGTTCTTTTTTCTTTGTTTTAGTAAAAGAAAACCCTTGCTAAAGGCATCTCTGGGTATTCTAATTAATCTATGGAAATTATTAATTTAGGCAACCAGCAAACAATAATCTATGGAAATTAAATCCATAATATATAAACATGAAAATTATATCCATTATTGTTTTGGACTTCATTTTGCACAGAGGATAAGTGGAGATTGCATCCTGGCAGAGTGCAATTTCAGCATCCTGAGTAAGGACTGTTAAGTATTTAGTGAGACAAGGGCTGGAAAGCAAACTTAGCCAGTCTACTAATATTCATCTGTTTTTCTTTATGGCTTCTTCAGCAAGAACTAGGTTTGAGAAATGTTTACAGTTAGCCAGATAATCTACCAACATCTAGGGAGCTACCCTCTGAAACCTAGCAATTTACTGAGAGAGATGTAAGGAAAGTGATCCCACGTCCAGACAAAAGTAATATTGACCTGAAAGAACACCATGAAAAAATATTCAAAAGACAAACTTTTCAATGGTGAAAAATGTATTTCAGTTAAAAGACAATTCTCAGAAATTTAAGTCTATTTTAATAATTTCTGTTGATTTAGTATGAAAATGCCAGTGCATCTTTGTTGATAAAAACTCATTGAACATTTAGACATCAGTTGCTTCCTAAATTTTTGAAAAATTAAGATGTCAGTTCAGATGTTGCTCATATGTAGCCATCTGGGAATTAAAGTACTTCATATATAATTAAAAGGTTTGTGTTTCCTTCCATCACAAGAAAGCAACAGCCTACATGCCAGTCATTATTTAATTAGAAAGGAAATGGACCAAAAAGAATAATTCTGCATTTTTCTTACCATGAGAAAGAAAAGTTCTGAGCAATATAAAAGTATTAAACAAATATATTCATTAATCTCCTATTACTTTGAGTACTTGGGTAGAAAGAATCAAATGGAAGAAGGAAACTTGTAAAAAAAAAAAAGTTTTTAAAAAATTTCGTGTGTAATCATCAGCTTATCTCACATTTTCATGATAATTACTTGTAGTATGTTCTTTAATTCAATAGATAAACATCCAAAATAATGTGTATGTCGTAAATAAATACAAATATGAATATAAAGCAAGGTATGGTTAAGTGAAAAGATTTATAACTTTTATATTAGAAAACTCAGCATGTAAAAACAAAATAATATAAAATCAAACAATAAAGAACACATAGTACATTCTTTTGAAAACTGTAACTCACCTTAATTTCTTTATGATCTGAAATATAGCTTACATTGTACCATAACATTTTTAAGAATTGATCATCAAGGTTTAGTTCAATATGGAAAGGCAAAAGATAATAAATGGAAATTTTAAGAGAATATTAAGGGAGCGGTTGTGGCTGAAGTGATTGAGCACCTGCCTCCACATGGGAGTTATTGCGTTCGGTTCCCCATGCCTCCCGAAAAAAAAGAAGTGTATATTAAGTATTCAGAGTATTTTATGACAGAAACCCTCATGTCTCTTTCTCTGTCTCATATATATGTATATATGTATATTCATAAATATGTGCATACATATGTGTGGCACGTTGAATTACATACCCCATCAGGCACATGTTCTTATCTTAATCCGTGTCCCTGTAGAAGTAAACCATTGTAAACAGGACCTCTTGAAGATGCTATTTTTAATTCAGATGTGGGCCAACTGAATATGGGTAGGTTTTGATCTGGATTATTGGAGGCCTTATGCAGAGAATGCTACAGAGAAAAGAGAGGACATCACCATGTGACATGAAAGCCAAGGAACTCAACGTTTGCCCACCAGCCAGAATGCTGCCAACCCTGGATGGAGGCAAGCCTTCTAAACTCTGAAACCATGAGCCAGTAAGTTCCTATAGTTAAGCCAACCCATTATGTAGTTAGCAGCCTGGCAAACTGAGACAATACACTTATAATGTCTAAATAAAACAGTAGAGGATTAAAAGTCAAATTTAATTTACATCAAGAGAGATAGAAAAATTAATTTACTATTAATGGCAGTTTAAGTCTAAAACCCCTTACCAATCCTTGAACTTTGCAGAGACTACGGCTGTCATGACTTCATTAAATTCAGTTGACACAATTGAAAAAAATATATATGTACATAAATAGATAGATTATATATGCATTCATATATACGTAGGTTATATTTATACATATTTTATATATACTATACAAATATGTTACATTATATATTACATTGTATATATAATGTATAAACATTATATACATATATACAAATATACAAAATTGCAATATATATTCATATATATCCATGTGTAAATACATATAAAATAGATTATATATGTGTATATACATATATAGAGAGAGATAGAGACAGAGAGAGAGAATGTAGGACTTATAGGGAAAGTAAAAAGCAAATGGCCAATAAAGTAGCAATGTCCTAGAAACATAGTTTTTTATTCACCAGAATTTTAGGTATGTTTCCTCTTCTAGGGACAGTATTCTTTTCATCATCAACCTCCTGCACACTTTTAGCAGTCTAATCCAATCCTTGATTCTGGATTCTCAGTTTGCATTCTCCCCCTAACTCCCTCTCACTAACTTAATTCCCTTTATCAAAAAATAGCTCCTGGGAAGCGATTGTGGCTCAATTGGTTGGGCTCCCATTTACCATATGGGACGCCCCGGGTTCGATTCCTGGGGCCTCCTGGTGAAGGCAATCCAGCCCGTGCAGTGTGGTGAGCTGGCACAGCAAGATGACCCAACAAAGGGAGATAAGCAGACACAGAAAACACAAAGCAAATGGACAAAGCGAGCAAAAGCAGCAAGGGGGGATAAATAAAATAAATTAAAATTAAAAAAAAAAAAGCTCCTTAGTAAGAAGACTGAATGATATTTCTGATTGTTGTATCAAGCTAAGTCAGTGTCTTTCCTAGGAACAAAGAGGTCTGGTTTCAAAAAGCGAAAGTTTCTGTTGTGAGATTGGTCTTAAAGGCACTGAAGCCGCAGGGAAGTATATATCACTGGTTTGCTTCAGTGAAAGTAAGGACCATCAGGCTTTAAAAAAAAACCTTTATTACAGAATTACAAGCTATATAAATGTCAGGTATATTGGATCTAGATTAGTTTCTTTTACCTACATGCAGATTACTTTTAAGTTCAGTATTCAAATGTATAATTGTGGTTCTGTATTAAGGGAAATTAAATTTAAAAATACCATTTGAAACGTGACTTAGATATGCAATTTTCTATGTAGAGACCTGGAAATGAAATATAAAATAATGATATAAGATATAAAATATGGTAAACGATGAATGGTACACGATAAAATAGGTGGTCTTTGAGGTAACAAGTAAAATATTTTATAAAATTAATTCAATCATATAGAAATTACCAAATAATTTAGAAAGTGTCATTTTCACTTTTGCATTGCCTTTTAGACAAGCAAACTAAGCTCCACAATAAGAAATTGATTAAAAATTATCTGATCTCAAGCTTTAATATTTCATTTTTCCTTTTTGTCATTTAAATTATATCCTGGTGTTAAGTGGGATTGTACAAAAAATGTGCACAGTAACTTTTAGACCATCTGTTATTGGTATCTGTTTTGTTTCTTTTTTTGAAATTATAATAACTGTCATGAATTCTGAAATGGAGTATTCTTCTGGGCCTTCTGGTTAAGATCATCCCTACATCTGTTCCCAGCAAAATTGAAGTGAATGTGGCATAGAATAAGCTCTGTGATCTACTATGGCTCATTTATTTCTAACTGTTATGACTAGAGGTGTGTCTGAAATCTTGGTGACATAAAAATGCTCTGTAGATACTCCTTCATTTCAATGTGAAGTATTAATAACACTCCTCTTTACACATGACTGACCAGGAAAAATTGATTCACTTTTTTTTTCTTTTCACAATCTTTAAACTATAATACTTGTGGTATTTTACCTCCTCTATCAATTGTAAATCCTAGCAAAAAACATTCCAATTTTCTCTGTTCTTTAACAAGTAGGTATGTTCTTTGAAATCAGTTATTTTTCTTGGAGTTTATAAGAATATTCCCCATTTGTCATAGGAAGAGAGTAGGCTATAAAGGCCAAGTATCTGGATTTTTATGTTCCATACTAAGGACATATAAAAATAAACTAATAAATAAGCCAAAAATTTTTTCATAATTCTGAGAAATATATTCCATCAAGGTTATTTATTTATTATTTTATGAAAAAGGCACATATTTTTGTGGGCAGCCTAATCTGGTATAGTGCTAAATGCCTGGATTTGGAGTCTCAGTCAATAGCCTAAATCACTGTCGTAGAATTCTTGCCATAGACCAGAAATAAATTGTAGCTCAATTGTGGAAATGTAGGCTAGAAACTAGGTAGACAGAACATTTACTCTTCTGGATTCTTTTATTTTGCCTGTCAGACATGTTCTGTGAGCTGGAACATTGGGGCTTGATGATGCTTGTTAATTAAATCAGGATAATACACGCACCCATTGTTAAGTAGTAGAGCATAGATAGTTTCACATCCCAGTAATGTGAAATGCATATTAAATACAATGCACTCTCAGTTTTGAAAAATATAATCTGTCTCATGTGTTAATCAATCAGATCATGTCAACAGTTGAGATTCCTTGAGGTGTTTTACTATCAAACAAACACACTTCAATTTCAAACTTCAATTTATTCAGTTTCCACCTTCATACTCAAACTCTTTTCCCATCTCCAGTAATATACTTGCATTCTTAAATATCTGTTTTGTCATCACTCATTCTGGAAACACTAGTGAGCATAAAATAACTACACAGACTAATAGGTAATTATCAGCACTGAGGAAAATGTTTTGCGGTGATACCAATCAATTTTTATGCAATGCAGCTTACGTAGTGCAAGCTTATTTTCAACTTGTAAGCACTTCTTTAAGGAAAATAATATTTGAGATATTATGGAAGAGGTGAGGGTCTTGAGACAAATTAATATTTGTGAATTACAATTTTATCATCTCTAATATCAAATAATGTACCTATTAGGGCTATTGGGGGATATTAATTGATATTTAAAGAGCAAGTACCTATATCATAAAATGGAGTATCATATCAGGTTATCCATGATACTCACATCTGCTCCCAAGCAGTTCCTATATTTTTTCACATTTATTTGGGGTAGGACTTACATGCAATTTAATTCATATGATAACCATGTACAGTTCAACTTTTGACAAATATCTTTCCCCTATATCAAGCTACAGAACATCTTCTTCCATGAAAGGACTCTTGTGCCCTTTTGCAGTCTAACTTTCCCTTCAACTGCACCCCAGAAAAGCATTGATCTGATATCTATCACTGTAGATTAGTTTTTGCTGCTCTTAGAATTTTATAACCATTGTATTTTATAGTATGTGTGTTTTGTTTCCAGTATAGAAGTTTCTTTTGCATAGCATAATATTTTTGAGAGTCTTCCATGTTGTTGTCTGTATCAGGAGTTTGCTGTGTTTTACTGCTGAACAGTATTCCTTTTTTTTCAGTTTCTATTTCTTTGATGACTAATGATATTGATATTGCTTCTGATCAGTACTTTTTTGAATTGTAAACAGTTTCCCCCCATTATAGGCCTTTTCATTTTCTTCATGTTGTATTTTGAAGACAATTTTTAATTTTCATGAAATCCAGTTTATCAATATTAATTTTTATAAATGAGTATTTTTGTGCATATGTTTGTGTCCTGTATAGAAATATATATTTGCTTTCTTGTTAAGAAATTTTACGTGTTTTTTAGAAATTTTATGACTTTAGATTTTATACTTAATATAAGCATTTGTGTGTGCTGTGAGATAGAGGTCAAGATGTACTATTTTTATAAATGGTTATTCAGTTTGCTGAAAAGACTGTCATATCTTTAGTAAATTACCTTGGTACTTTTGCAGAAAATTAAATACCGGTATGTATGTGTGTGTGTATTCTATTTAAAGATTCTATAATTGACACTTTTATATGTCATTATTTCAACCAACACCACATTTTCCTGATTAATAATTGTCTGAAGCCACGTACTTTATGTTCTTCAAATGTATTTTTCTCTTTCTCTTTCTTTCCTTTTGCATCCTCTATATCCTTTGCCTTATGATAAAAAAAAAATTAGAATCAACTCATCACTTTATTCCAAAAAGTCTTCTTTGATTTTGGTTTGTGGTTATTATGACTACAGATAAATTTGGGGAACATTTTAACAAAATTTCTTTTTTTTCTGATCAACTAACATAATACATTTCCACATTTACTTAAATTCTTTATTTTTTCTCAGCATATTGAGTAATTTTCCATTAATTAGAATTCCTACAAATCATTTATTAAATGTATTTTCTTATATTATAGGCATTTATGTTATTTGATGCTATATTAAATGTTATTTTCAAATACTTTTGTAATTCCAATTACTACTTTATTGACAAGATAAGTTCTCACTACAGTCACTTGATAATTTTATTAGTTTTCTTTTTATGGAGATTCTATTTTATTTTAAGGCAAAAATGTTTTTTTGCAAATAGCAACATTTTTACTTCATCCTAAATTTATGCATTTTTTATCATATTACATTGGCTAGGGATCCATTCCAATATTGAATAAAGTGATGAAATCAATTATTTTGAATCATTGCTACATTTAGAAAAACACATTTACTCTCTTGTCAATAACTGATATTCACTGTAGGCTTCCAGTAGATGTCATATATAAATTTAAGCAAGTTTAACTCTTTTCTTAGTTGGCCAAAAGGTGTTTGTTTGTTTGTTTTCCAAATAATAAATGCATGGTATATTTATCCAAATGCTCTTTCTGATCATTCTGTTAAAATATATTATAGGAATCAATAAAATACTGATTTTTGTTCTAGTGAGTAATTAAATTACTGGCTGATCATCTTGAAGTTCTGTAGGTTTGATATTACACTTTATTTTAGGGCATATCCAAGATGTTTGCAAGCGCCTCAAACTCCAAACTCCAAAGTCTGTCTCAATATAATTCTTCCAAGGAATTGCTTTGAAGATTTTTTTTCAAGTGGGTAGGACTTACTAGACTGTGGTCTTAATCGCAATAAGAGATATTTCTAGTATCTCAGATGGATCTTCGAGATGTTAAGTTTGTCCAAACATGAAGAAAAAGGTTTGGAATCAGAGTGTTCATATTGTAATCTTCTAGTAAATTGTGACTTAATATTTACTCTGATTCAGTTGCCTAAATGGTATAGAATTATCTCAAATTGGTTAACATAAAACTGATATGAGACATTAATTAATTGCGCATTATTTGAATACATTTAAATTTAAGCAAATTTGCAAGACAATGGATAAATTTAAACATTGATTTGAACTGGGCTGAAATTAAGGAATTATTGCTAAATCCTCAGTGTGAAATGTTTTTAAAGAGATTTTTATCTTTCATAAGTGCATACTAAAATAAGAATTTAAATGACATTAGGTTGGGATATGCTTAAACATAAATAGCAAGAATCAAAAGTGAGTGAGGGTACAGATGAAATGAATAAATAATTGTTGAAATAAGGTGATTGATCCATTGCTGTTTATTGCAGTATTCGTTCTTTTTTGCATGTTTGATAACTCCAATAAAAATTTTTTAAATTGTATTTGACAGCGTTCTAGTCTTCTCTATAACTTCTTGTGTTAAAACCCAGTAGATAAAACTTTATCATGGAAAGAATATGGAAAACTAAGTAAAATACAGCTAAGGAAGGTTAGGATAGATATTAATGTGGGGTTAATCAAAGCCAAGCACATATAGAGCAAGAATATTCTTATAAGTAAGATAAAACTGAGAAAAAATCGAACAAAGAAAATGACAATTTAAAGATGTTGGATGAACGGAGAAAATGAAAATAACATAAGTATAAGAAAGCATGCTAATAGCTTGGAGTAAAGCACTGAAGAATATTATTCTCCTAAATTCCTGCTGAGATAATTTGGTTGCATATCAAAATCATGAAATCCTAGACTGATGGGATTATTTCCTTATTGAGGCAGGTTGCAGGTGGCAGGGCAGGAAAAGATAGTTTGCCTATAACAGATTCATATTTGGACCAAGTAGGGGGTAAATATAAAGCTTTCTGTTGGAGTGGGCTTTTATCCATTTTATGACAGTCTCTATCACAGTGCATCTCATTCTCATCTAATCTCCTGTGTACCATCATTACAAGTACTTTTGGCATTCCTGCCTTCCACATATCTTCCCCCATTGAATATTCATATTTTGATTATTTCCTGTTTGTGTGCATTTTACCAAACATTGATTTTTATTATCTTTGTTGAATTTTGTTTTCTTAAGTTATTTATTTTTAATAACATGAAATAAGCAAGTATTATTTATTTGTCCTTGCTAACTTTCAAATCTCCTTCCATTTGCTATATTCATATTTTTACATTATATAACTTTGTCCTTCAGAAAGTCAAATGTTTTGTAATGGCTTTCTTCTCATCAACTGTGGCCAAAACCAAAGGTTATGAGTTTGACTTGTTCAAGGGATTAAGTAAAAATGTGGAAGATGTTTCCATTGTGCCAGACACATAGTGCTATTATCAATTTTCCAAAGTATGTTTAAAATTAAATAACATCTGACATTTTTATTTCTATAAATAATTTTCTTGGCTGAATCACTCAATTTAAACAATTGCTGTTACCATTCATTACCATTCACTGAATTTATTTTTCTGTAGTTTTTTTTTTTTTTAATCGTTAGGCAAAAAAAAAATATGATGTCTTTCTGATAAAGATTGAGTTTCAGATATTTTCATAATGATATATTCTTGCATATAGTTTCGACATATATTTACAATTTTTTTGTGTTTTTAGTGATTTGGATTAAAGCATTAAAGTCTTAAACTGTTCTTATCCATCTTTTTTTGGTTATATAAAAGTGGTGGTGTTTAGATTACTGAACCCTACCTGTTAGAAAGAATATACATGCCTCAACAATTAAGCAAAATCGCTTTAGAAATTGTACTGAACCATAAAACTTTGAAAATGTAAGGACATGTAATAAATTTATTTCTCCTTTTATTTACTTAAAGTTTTATGTCAGGCATAGCATACAATATATAGTACAAAAAAATCTGTGGGAGCCGCAAAAGAATGAGTCTCTAAAACCTGGCTCCAGAATATTTATTTTTCAGTGCCTGCATTCTATTAATTTTATAATTTGCAAGGTTAATTTCACTTTCAGTATAGCCTATGATTAAGAGATCAGGCTTTGGGGAAAATCTTATATATGTTTCTTATTTGTTCCACACAATATTGTTTGACTTTGTATTATTTCTTTAATCACTCTGAAGTTCAATATTTTCATCTGTAATATGCAAATATTAGTAAGGTAAAACAGATACAGGATTTTGAAGAAAATATACATGAAAATCGATCAAAGAAGCATCTGATACAATGTGGGCACATAATACTTGCTAGCAGTTATTATAATTTTCATAGACACTGACACCCTGAAAAAATTTAAGATATTCAACAAAATTCTAGCTGTAGATATCTCGTATTTTTACATGCAGTATTTCCATAAGACACCACTAAAGTGATTTTGTAGTGCCTTATGGAGCATTCACACATACGCACACCCACCCACCCCCTCCCCCCTCCCCACATAAATACATGGAGAAACCATGGCAGTTCCCTAGCAATAATTTCAAACAATCATATAATAAAAGAGTTTTAAAAGCTGTTCAACTTTATTTCTGTGTTTGTGAAGATCTCCTTTGCCTTAGAGTGGAAAACTACTGGAGAGGTGACAATACAGGAAAATGTATCCTTTCCACTGCACTTAAAATATAATTCTCTGAGAGGTGTAAAAATATGTAGGAATATAAACTTTATAAGACTTTGGAAGTTTTAAATACCCTTAGTCATAAAAATAGTACATTTGTATTCACTGAGAAAAGAGATAGGCATCAGCTATGGGGATGAAATACAGGCATACCTGACTTTATTTCACTTTGTTTTATTGCTCTTCACAGATATTGTAGTTTTACAAATTGAAGGTTTGTGACAACTAATTTAAAAAGTCTATCGGCACCATTTTTCTAATAGCATATGATCACTTCATGTCTCTGTGTCACATTTTGTAAATTCACACATATTTCAAAGTTTTTCTTAAAATTATTTCTGCTAGACTGATCTGTGATCTGTGATCTTTGATATTACTTGTAATTTTTTTGGAGGGAGCATGAATTGTGCCCATATAAGATGGTAAACTTAATCGATAAATGTGTATTACGACTGCTCAAATAACCAGCCCTTCCCCCTCTGTCTCCCTCTCCCCAGGGCTCCCTATTCGCTGAAACCCAATAATATGAAATTAGGCCAATTAATAACCCTACAATGGCCTTTAAGTGTTCAAGTGAAAGGAAGAGTCACACATCTCTCACTTTATATCAAAAGCTAGAAATGGTTAAGTTTAGTGTGGAAGGCATTTTGAAAGCTGAGAGAGGCCAAAGCTTGGCCTCCTGAACCAAACAGTTAGCCAAGTTGTGGATACAAAGGAAAAGCTCTTGAAGTGCATGAAAAGGGCTACTCCAGTGAACACACGAATAAGAAGAAAGTGAAGAAACCTTACTGCTGATATGGAGAAAGTTTTAGTGTTCTGGATAGATCAAATCAGCCACATCATTCCCTTAAGCCCAAACCTAATCCAGAGCAAGGCTGTAGCTCTCTTTAATTCTATGAAGGCTGAGAGAGGTGAGGAAGCTTCAGAAGAAATATTTGAAGCTAGCAGAGCTTGTTTCATGTGGTTTAAGGAATGAAGTCATCTCTATAACATGAAAGTGCAAGGTGAAGCAGCAAATACTGATGTAGGAGTGACTGCAAGTTATCCAGAAGATCCAGCTAAGATAATTGATAAAGGTGGTTACGCTAAACAGGTTTTTGATGTAGATGAAACAGACTTCTACTGGAAGAAGATGGCATCTAGGACCTACACAACAAGAGAGGAGAAGCCAAGGCCTGGCTTCAAAGCTTCAAAATACAGGTTGACTCTCTAGTCAGGGGTTAATGCAGCTGGTTGCTTTAAGTTGAAGCTGATGCATATTTACCATTCTGAAAATCCTGGGGCCCATAAGAATTATGCTTAATCTACTCTGCCTGTGTTCTACAAATGGAACAACAATGCTTGGGTGATAGCATATCTTTTTACAACATGTTTTAAAGAATATTTTAAGCCACTTATTGACAGCTACTGATCAGAAAAAAAAAAATTCCTTTCAAAATATTACTACTCACTGACAACTCTGATGAAGATGTACAATGAGATTTATGTTACCATGCCTGCTATCAAAACATCCATTCTGCAGCCCATGGATCAAGGAGTCATTTTGACTTTCAAGTCCTATTATTTAAAAATACATTTCATAAGGCTATAGCTACTGTGACAGCTTGAGATTATGTTATGAATGCCAAAAAGGGAAAAGATTATGTTTGTAAACTAATCTTTTCTTCTGGGTGTGATAACTATTTGATTATATTGGATTCAGCTGAGGGGTCCTTGATTAAATTACCTGTTAAGATTAGGGCTTTGTTTCAACCACTTCAGTAAGGCATGACTCAGGTTGAGTCCCTGCCCCTTGGATGGGCCAATATAAATGGACACTCACTCAAGAAGACATGACAAAGAGAGAGCTCTGTCATTTTTTATCCTGGGTCCTGGGGGGAGATGGACTATTTGCCTGATAGCTTATAGCTGATCTTGGGAAGAGAGCTGAGAGTGATATAGGAAGCCCAGAGGGGAAGACTGAAACCCAGCAGAGATTGCTTGAAATTCTGCTTCAACATGTGGCAGCTGACCTTGTTGAGAAAGTACCTCCTATGGTACCTTGAGTTGGACTTTCCATGGCCTTGAGACTGCAAGCTTTTACCCCCAATAAATACCCTTTATAAAAGCCAACAGATTTCTGGTATTAGCATTGGCATCCTTTTGGCTGACAAATACAACTAACATATATAGTGATTCCTCTGCTGGATCTGGGAATAGTGTATTGAAAACCTTGTAGAATGATTCACTATTCGAGATACTATTAAGAACATTTGGGGAACCAGATATGGCTCAAGCAATTGGGTTCCCATCTACCATATGGGAGGTCCAGGGTTCGATTCCTAGTGAAAGTAAGCTGGCCCACGAGGAGAACTGGCCCACGCAGAGTGCTGGCCTGTGCAGGAGTACTGGCCCAAGCAGGAGCTCTGGCCTGAGTGGAGAGCTGGCGCAGAAAGATGATGCAACAAAAAGGGACACAGAGGACAAACAATAAGAGATGCAGCAGACCAGGGAGCTGAGGTGGAGCAAGAGATTAAGTGCCTCTTTCCCACTCCGGAAGGTCCCAGCATTAGTTCCCAGTGCTGCCTAAAGAGAAGACAAGCAGACACAGAAGAACACACAGTGAATGGACACTGAGCAGAGAACAAGTGCAAAAACAATGGGGGGTGAAGGGGAGAGAAAAATAAATAAATAAATCTTTAAAAAAAAGAACATTTGTGGTTCATGGGAAGAGGTCAAATATCAACATTAACGGGAGTTTGGAAGAAGTTGGTTCCAACACTCATGGATGACTTAGAGTGGCTCAAAACTTCAGTGGAACAAGTAACAGCAGATGTGGTAGAAATAGCAAGAGAACTAGAATTAGAAGTGGAGCCTGAAGATGTGACTGAATTGCTGCACTCTCATGATAAAACTTGAATGCATAAGGAGTTTCTTCTTATGGATGAGCAAAAAAAGTGGTTTCTTTTTAAAAAAAAAAATTTTTTTTAATCTTTTTTTTCTAAAGATACTTAGATTACATAAATTTTATACAAAAAAATAGAGATTCCCATATGCCCCACTCCCCACACCTCCCACACCCTTCCACATAAACATCCTTTATTAGTGTGGCACATTCATTGCAGTTGATAAATGCATCCTGGGGCATTGCCACTGATCATGGACCATAGTTCACATTGTGGTCTACACTCTCTCCCACACAGTTCTTGAATTGAATCTGTTCCTGGTAAAGATGCTGTGAACATTGTTGAAATTATAATAAAGGATTTAGAATATTACATAAAATTAGGATATTAAGCAGCAGCAAAGTGTGAGAGGATTGACTCCAATTTTGAAAGAAATTCTACTGTGGGTAAAATGCTGTCAGACAGCATGATATGTGTATTAGTCAGCCAAAGGGGTGCTGATGCAAAATACCAGAAATTTGTTGGCTTTTATAAAGGGCATTTATTTGGGGTATAAGCTTACAGTAACCAGGCCATAAAGCATAAGTTACTTCCCTCACCCAACTCTGTGAAGAGTCCGGCTTCCTGGGTTCCTCTCATCCCAGGGCTTGATTCTCTCCATGTTCAGCTGCTTGTTCTCTCTACAAGGCTAGCTGTAGACTCTCAGGTGAACGGCTCATCTCTTTTCCTGTGGCCTTATCTCGTTCCTCACGACCAAGCTCCACTGTGTGTTCACTTCCCCTGGCTCCGGCATTAAAACTCAACATCAGAACTCCAACATCAAAACTCCAACTCAAAAACTTCATCTCCGTCCTTTGCCATGATTCCCCACCCATCAAGGGGCGGGGCTCAATGCCCTACTTATGTAGCCCAATCAAAGCCCTAATTATAATTTAAACACGCCCAGAGGAACAGACCAGTTTACAAACATAATCCAATATCTGCTTTTGGAATTCATAACTATATCAAACTGCCATAACATGCTGCAGAGATATTTTTCAAGAAAGGAAGGATAAATTTATACCACAAACTCCACTGTTGTCATATTTTAAGAAATTGCCACCGCTACTCCAACCTTAAGCAACCATCACCCTTATCAAGTCAGCAGCCATCAACATCAAGGCAAGAACCTACACCAGCAAAAAGTTTGTGAAGATTATGACTCATTGTAAGCTCAGATGATAGTCAGCGTTTTTTAAAAGCAAAGTATTTTATAATTAAGGTATGTACATTGCTTTTTATACAAAATGTGATTGTACAGTTAATGGACTACAGTGTAGCATAAACAACTTTTATATGCACTGGGAAAAAAATTGCATTACTAGCTTTGTTGCAATATTCTGGAACCAAACCTGCAATATTTCTGAGGTATGCAAGTACTGATCACATATCATGATTCATATTCTGAGATTAATTTTTCTTTAGAATCGTAAGATGAAGAAAGCCTCAAAATCACCCTAATAAAAAAAAAAATGCAACTTTAAAGGATAAGCTTGTTATAAAATTGCTATTTTTATTACATCTCCTTTTGTTCCAAACTTTATGTATCTGTAAGCAAATTCGAGTTGTTTAAATGGCTTACTGGATACTATTCTTATTTGTCCTTACTGGGAGTAGAATGGAACAAGAAATCAATCTTTTCATTTTTGGTGAAGTACAAATGGAAAAGAAAATAAAAGGTAAGAAAAGTGTCTTCTGGTAGTGGATGTTAAGACTAGGGAACTTGACTTTTAGTTGGAAACTGGAAAATATTTCTATTATATTAAAACAAAAATAGAAAATATCAAGCATATGAAGCTTATCAAGCATTCTAGCAGGATATCTTATACTTTGTGTGCTTTCTCCCTTGTCAGACAAAGCAGGAAAATACAAAGAATAAAGCAAACAAAAGAAAACAAAACAAAAATATTGCAAATTTCAATGTCAGTCTTTATAGTTTATTTCTCAGCCTTCTGTTTTGAGGTTGCACAACTGTGAACAGAACGTAAGTATGGATAGACATTCACAGGTAGTTATTTATGAGTGTTGAAATGCTTATTAATATAGGGATATTTCTGATATGAAAATTAATGGGAGCAAAAGGAGTTCTGATGGAGATGACTATACTTGGTAATGTGGAAAGGAACTAGAGGCAAGATGGGCCAAAATGAGTATGTTGAGTGGGAAGTAAGGAGAGATAAATACAGAGAGCATTAATGAAGGAAACATTTACTATATGTCTACATGATAGGTCAGTCTAAAAGACCAGTGACAGTGGGTAAAGGGCATCCAAATATCCTAAGCATTGAAAAAAACAGAAAAATAAGCTGAGGAGTAACTGCTTTACATATGCATTTGGTATTTTTGAATTTTATATGTACAGTTCATGGTTACATGTCCCGTTGAAAATAAGAAATAAAGAGCAATAAACTCAGGAATAACTAAGATTACAGCTTCAACAGATGGAAAGTGTACCAACAACTATTGAGAAAATTCTTGGATAGAGGCGAGGCATCTTGTAATTTCCTATTTCAATTATTTCATAAGCATATTTGGCCAGAAACATCCACACACTAGAATTTTACAGATAATTTAAATTAATTTTTGTTTTAAAAGGTAAATTGTTACCACATAGTAAACCTATAAAATTGAACTTTAAAGAAAAAATTAGTATCTTCTCTTATTCTTCAAATACTTTTTAAAAACACATAAAGAGGAAATATGCAATTAAGACATTTTCATCCTGTTTTTGTGGCATCCTGTTGAGATAGTCATACATAATTATTTCTTGATCAGAACAAAACATCATCTATACAAGTAACTCATTAATCATAACAGCAAAACTCCCATTTGAAGTGATCAATTGCTAATGATTTCAAAATTCAGAAGCTCTGGGCTTCCTCTAATTATTAAGAAAATTGTTGCATATTGTTGAAACATCATGCACAAGAATAAATTCATCACTCCATCTCACTGGAATAATGTTTTTAAGTAACATGTTATTTAAATAATAATACCATGATAGTAGGAAATATTTAAATATTGTCATAGAGATATTCCTAAGTATTTTTGTATAAACATTTGCTGAAAAATACTTTAAAGAAGTCTTAACTTGGGAATTCTGTATAAAATACATATAAAGCTTTCAAAAGCAAAACACAAATTTGGTGAAGATGAGTATGTGTATTAGTTCTCCAGAGAAACAGAACCAACAGCACTATATATATGTATGTATGTGTGTGTTTGTGTGTGGGGGTGTATATGTATAAAAAGATTTCTTTTTAAAGAATTGACTCATGATTGTGGACACTGGCAGGTCTGAAATCCTCAGGGCAGGTCAGACTGACAGGCTGGAAATTCCGGTAAGAGTGAAGTTGCAGTCTTGAGTCTGAAATGCATAGGGGAGGCCAGCAGACTGTCAACTCAGAAATGTGTGGAGAGTGTAGTCGAGGCAGAATTTCTTCTTTTCTGGAAACCTCATTTCTTTGCTTCTAAGTCCTCTGACTGATTCAATGAAGTTATCTCCTTTACTCAAACTCAGCTGACGGCAAATGTTAATCACATCTACAAAATATCTCTAGAACAACATCCAGTCCAGTGTTTGGCCAAACAACTAGACATAATAACTTAGCCAAGGTGACACATTAAAGTAATTATCACAACATATTTATTACCTTTGTAAGAAACGAAAAGTAGAATTTGCAAAATTTTCACTTCACTTTTTGAAAAGTTTTTTTTATTAAAACATATTACAGTTGGAAAAAGATGTTTCTTTATGATCATTCCATCAAATACACAGAAAATAACATTGTAAGTTCTTTAGAACAGAATATATTTGGTTAATTTTTGTCACTCTCAGAATACCAAACCTAACATTACAAAATTAAATGTTTGGGTGATTCCTGTATAATTGAATACACTTCCAATCAGTAAACATTTTTTTGGAAACCATACATAGGAGACACTGAAAATATAGCAACCAAAGACATGGCTGCAGCTTCCTGAAGCTCCCAGATAATCAATATTTGGAAGTTCAGATATTCGTTTTGATCCAATATAATTTTTTGTCATGCAAGTTTTAGGAACATGTCATTTCCCAGCCCAGATTTACATTCTCAATATTCTCTTTCATATTGTCTTCTCTTTTTCTCATTCTAAATTCATAGTCAATTTATTTGAAATCTTGGATTCTGTTCCCACTGGTTTTCAGATGACTCTCCCATCTTCCAATTAGACTTTCTATAAAATTAGAAAATATACATGATGAAAAAGCACATGGGTCCCAATTGGTTAGTTCCCTTCTCCCTACCCTCTCCACTGAAGGTGTTCTGCTCTGCAACTTCAGCTTTGCCTAATTCTTCAAACACTAAAAGTTTTAAATTTTACCTACTTAATAATGCTCTTCATTTTAACAATAATTAAAACACCCATAGTCTCATTTTATCCCCAAAGAAGAGCTGATGTAAACTTTTGTAAGCTATATACTTTGTACACATGCCTGCTAACCAGGGGTGAGGTAAAACAATTACCAATGTATCTGAGGATTATTCTCTAATAATATTATTGCTGGAATCTGAGGAAAAGAAAATTCTATGCAGAAGAGTTAATGCATTCTTAGGAAGAATTAGCCAGTTATCAGAGATTCAGTGATACTTTAAAACGGTATATTTGAGTTTTCTGGACAACATCTTAATGTACCGTTACTAAATGTCAAACTAGGTATTCATTTAAATGAATAGTTATTAAACTTGTGTTGAACATGATGCTTTTCTACTGATATGATAAAAAAGTTTTGGAGTACGGAAAATATTTTAAGTACTTCTGCTTATAAGGTAATCAGTCATGTGAAATTCAGCTAAACTTAAACTTGAATCATAAATAATTGTGTATCAGGCACAGAAAACAGACAAAAGATACATATTCTTAATTTGTTCTTTGTAGATGTGATATTAATGCATTCTGCTTTAGTTTGCCAAAGGGAATGACAATGCAAAGTACCAGAAATGGGATGGTTTTTATAAGTGGGATTTATTGGAGGTAAAAGCTTACAGTTGCAAGGCTGAGATAAGTCCAAACCAAGCACCATCAGAGATGCTTTTGCACCCAAGTCAGCTCCTGTTGATCGTGGGGTGTTGCCACATGATGAAGCAAGATGGCTGCTGATCTCTGCCTAGGTCTCTCTTTTCCCTAGAAATGCTGGCCCATCCTCTTGGGGGCTTCATGCTTAAGCAATCTTTTCTCTCACAGTGCAGAATCAAATATGCCGGCTCCCTTTTTCCTCTGTCTGAGTCTCTGTGTCTCCCTTTATATCAGACCAAGCAGAGGGCAGAGACTCAGCATGAGTTGCTTACCAGTTAGCATCAAGGAGGACTGGATTAAAGCAGTGATTGATGAAGCTCCATCTACTATGGGAAAGATGACTCAAAACACAAGTTACATGGATGGTAAATGAGTAGCAAAATATTTATAAAGAAAGACTTATTTTATGTTACACAAAATGAGATTTACAATAATAGCTGCAAACAAATACATTATTTGACAGCGTCTCAATGAATTCTTAGAAAAAGTCAAGGTTGTTCAATAAGATAAGTATATAATTCTGTAAATCCAGAAAAATAAGATATAATCCTTTTCACCTGTCAATTTGAATGTAAGAGGAAGCTTCAACTGGGCCATTATTCCTACTAAAATTTCCAAATACTTTTAAGAGAAAGCTTTTATGGTAACTACACTATCAGAGCCTTTTTCACATAAGATTTCCAATATAACAGACTTTTTAAAATCAGGTGAACACTATTTCAAATGCATCAGTAAATTCTTGCAATCTTGCACTTTTAAATCAGATACTCTTTTAGCTACAATTTTATCTTGTTTATTCAAGCAGCTTCAGTAAAAATATCATTTTCACAGCTACACTTCCACAATCTAGTATCGGTAGCTGAAGTGTATATGAAAAAATAGCTAACATTTTAAACCTCAATTTTGCCTCTAAATTGTAATTAATAAATCCTACCACATTTAGTTGTTTTCAGAATTAAGTAGGTAATATATGTGAAATCACTTACCCTATTACTGGAAAAGAGGTGGACACATAATAAATATCAATTGCTTCTTTTATACATAATATTAAAATTTTAAATATTATATTAATTGAAAAAATATCAGTTTTGTTATTTCATGTCAGAATATTGATGATTATGAGACTGAAGAACATGAAGAAAATGAAGTTGGAATAATATTTTATCACAAAGTATTTATTTTAATTGATGCAAAATTCATGAGTGAATGACTGTATCCATATACATTAATCTATATTTTACCATTCTGAGATTAAATAATCTATTTTTGAGTAATCTATTTTTTCATTGTCTAGCTTATTTAGATTATGTATTGGGAAAAATGATAATCTTATTTTCTATTCCATATGGAGTTTTCATTAAATTTAGACAATCTCTAATGTCATAATCATTTCTTTGACAAATTGAAAAATTTGGAATGGTTTGCTTTGTTGTTCTCCTAACATTAAAAGGGAGAATACCAGAATTAGAAGATTAAATCTTGAGAAACAGTAACCATTTGAAATTTATGGGAAACAATAACAATATCATTTTTGCACACAACATGGTTCTAAATAAGTAAAAAGTTTAGTAGGAAAGAATATTTGATGAAAATGCTCACATGTAAAGTTTAAGACTATAAGCAACTAGTTCTACTAGTTCTACATGTTTGTTACTCGATAGCTATTTATAAACAGCAAAATAATAATCTATTTTGTTCCCTTCTTTTAGCCTTGGGTCATCTAATTTTGGAACATCTGATGTCATAATTCATTATTTACAAATTTATGTGTCTGCATATTATATTTTATTATGACATATAGCTCTATTATTTATTTATAGTAATGCATAACACAGGTTTCGTAAGAATCCAAAGGTAACTTAATTTCTTTTTAAATAATTAAACTGAGCAAATAGGTATAGGAAATTTCTTTTCAATATAATACTGAAATATATGTGCAATCTTAGTACTAGACCCAGACACTAAGTATATTTGTGGATGATCTCCCAGTTGTAATTATATCTCTTCAGAAACTTTCCCCATCTTGTAGTAATTAAAACATTTAAAGTTATTTATACAATTTTTTTTAATCCCATTCTAAAAGGTAATTCCCTTGAATAAAGAGTCAATATCTATTTCTTCTTTTTATTCTCTGTACCATCCTGGTTTCCTGCAAACAGTGAGCACTTAATAAATGTTGAATGAATAAGTGACTTGAATAAATAAATTAGAACTTTGCTGGCAATTTTATGTATTACTACTTTGGAAGGCTGTAAAGATGATTTTTAAAAAAGAAAAGAAAACTTCTTCCAAGCATTGTTCTATTCTTCCTGCTGACTCAGTATGAAATTTTTGGTACAGGTTTGTTGCCCTGACAACAGGTAAATTCTGTGACTCCCTGAAAATCTACACACAGATATATATATATATATATATATATTTAAGCAGGGAGATTGTTGTAGAGAAATAACCTAGAGAACAGGAAGACTCCCTAAGTCAGTTCAAAAACATTTCATAAGTATATTTCTATGCACGCCTGCTATCTCAATAGTTCCAATATACAAGTGTCACATACATAGTATATATAAAGCATTTACTCCCCTAAAAGATGAAAAATAGTGTAGGACAGACAAGCAGAGCAGGACATATGTGGAACTGAAAAGCCTGTAGATTGGTAGAGTGGAAACTTGCCTGTAAGGAGTAATTTTAGCACATAAATACCTCGATTACATTCACCAGAATAGAAACTGGATTAAATTAAAGAAGTTGCTATTTCACAGGATGATTACAAAATCACACATGTAGGAACAAAAAAAAAAATAGTTATACAAGTTTTGATAGAGTAAAAAGACAAAGAATTATTCATGAGAGGAATATTTGCAGATTTTAACAAGCTAATTATAAAGAAGCAGTGAGCATGGATGCCCCCCAAATTAATGAAATTGTGGGAAGCATTGATATAAGTATGAAATATAGGCATGCAGATTTTGTCTCAAAAAACGTAGTACTTAATGTTTCATTATTGTATATTTGGTATAGCTCAGTTACTAAACTGATATATTTTGGTTACTGAAAACAATATCATTTGATATTTTATACTAATGTATTTCATGATTTCCCATTTAATAAAATGAACAGTTGTTATAATGTTGTCTTTTTCTCCTTTTGCAGTAATGGTTTCCTATAAATTAGTCAGCAACAATATCTTTATCGTAGATATTAAAATTGTTATATATACATGGTAAACTTATCACAATATAATTTTGCTTTATTTTCAATAATGCAAGTTTCAACATGCCCAGTGAATTAGTTTTTCTCCAATATCTTGACTTTTGAAACAGAAATAATTTGAGAATTATGTGTAATTTGATTTAGTCTTATGCTTTCAAATATAATTCTCAATGTAGAATCTAAATATAATCATTTAGTGGGATCATTATAGATTTGGAAACATTAAACTGGCTTCTACAAAAGCTTTTGAACTTTTAGTACTTTGTATATTTGAAAAATTCTAATTAGCAGAAGAAATCACTGATGCTATATTATTTTGCACAGCTATTATAAATGAATCCATCTTAAAAATTAGCATACATTTTGAATTTGCTTTGATTACAAATAAATATCTTCTTCATGACAAATTTTTAATCTTGCAGTTTTATAGACTTTGCAAAGTAAACATATTCTCCCTAGTACTAATCACATTTGAAGATTGAAATAGAAAATGTTAATGCTCATTTTAAATCAGCCAATGACAAAGCAGCTATACCTTACAAATGTATATATATTTTAAATTTGCTAGATTTCAAGTTTACATCTCCAAACTGTGATAAAACAATTTGAAGATTAAAACTTGCCTGAAATGTCACAAGTAAAATACATTTAAAAATCTAAAATAAATTTGCACAAATAACTTTCTTACACTCTGCATCTGAAAGCAAATTAGCAAGATAATTTTCTAGAATGAAGAAGAAGTTGTTGTCTCCTAAATATTCTCCACAGTGCTGTTTGAGCCAAACAGTTGGATTGTTCCCAGGCCAATTGGCAGCCACCACAGCTGCCTTGGTGATGTGACTATTGGCATGATACAGGTGCCTGCTTCTGAACGACCTCCGCAATGCTCAAGTCAGAGTATGTGGAGTTCTGCCAGATTCACTAGGTGGTGTGCGGGTTGAGGAAGAGGGAGGAAACAACTGTAATAACCCTTCAGTACAATTTTTTGAAATTTCCTCTGAAACTTCTTCTTTGACATATTGATAATTTAGAACTGTGCTGTTTAGTTTCAAAGTTGTCTTGGTTTGCCAGGGCTGCTATAACAAAGTACCAAAGACTAGCTGGCTTACACAATAGAAATTTGTCTCACCGTTTGGGAGGCTAGAAGCCCAAAATCAAAGTAGGCAGGTTCATATTTTCTGTGACATCTGTAGTGTTCTGGTGGTGGTTTGCCAGCAAACCATAACTCAGTCTCTCCCTACATCACAAGACTATCTCTCTCCCAGTCTGTCTCCTCCTGAATGTGTCCAAATTTCCAGCCCTATATAAGGGCTCCAGTAATATTAGATTAAGGCCCACGCAGATTCACTTTGGCCTAACTTAAATAATAACACCTTCAAGGATCCTATTTACAAATGGGTTCAAATCTACACAACCGGTGTTTAGGACTTCAACGTGTCTTGTTGGGGGACATGATTCAATTAAAAATACAAGTGTTTGGAGCTTTCCTCTTTTGTTTCTCTTATTGCTGTCTAGTATAATTGCATTGTCTCAGAAAATACAGTCTGTAGGCATTAAATTATTTAAATATTTGGTGTTTGTTTCATAGCCCAGGGTATGGTGTATCTTGGTATGTGTTCTGTGGGCACTTGAAAATCATATGTATACAGATGTTACTTGTGGAATATTCTATTGGATTAGAATCTTTTGGTGGACAGTGTTGTTGAGTTGTTCTTTAGAAAGGGAAATTAGAATTTCCACGGTATGCTATTTTAGTTCTTATTTCATTATTGCTGTGATTCACTGAAGTTAAACTTTATTTAGATAGGATTAATTAAGGAGAAAAGATACGTAAGAATACTATTATTGGTATTTACATATAAATTTGGTTCTTCAGAACATTTACATACACACAGGCACACACACCTACACACATGTGTTGTATTGATGATTAAGGCAAATTTCCCCACTTAATACTTATGCTTTAGGACTAATACAGAGATTAAAATTACACTTCAATTTGATGATCACCTAAATGTAATTACCTTAAATTGGGTAAGTCAATATAAGTCATTACAAGATCAAATAGTAGAAATTAGACCCAATGCTCATATATTCACTAGGGCTGTATTTCGTTCTAAATTTTATTGTAGTTCTATTGTAATCTGAAATATTTAATATTCCTTCCAAAGAAGACCATTTTTAAGTGATATAATAGTTTAAATATTTGGGGAAATAGCCTTTATGACAATTTTTTTACTTACCTGAAATATATTTTCACAAGTATTTGAACTCAAACTTTCTAAACATCTTCCCTAAACATAAGGCATTTTAATTTTAAATACCTTAAATTTGTAAAGTTGCAATTATTAGAGCAGTGCAATCTTTGTGGTCAAGCCCATATCATAGAACTATGTCTTTTAAAACAAATCTTACAAAAGAGCAAATAGACAACAGGTGGAAAGCAGATTTTGAAATTTAGCATATTGACATTGTGACTCTTGTGTACAGCAGTTACCTGTAAATAGCAGAGCTGTTTTTCTGTCATTTACATATTGCCTTACCATTAATAGCTTGTCATGCTTTACATCTGATAAAATTCTCTGGAGGGTGTTTTTAGTCAGGTGTTGGAATTCAGAAATTAGAAATATTATTTCTAGTTGAACATTTTCAAGGATACTACATCAATTGAATTCGGATGCCAATTAATGTTTTTCAGAGGGAAGAGATTACTTCATACAGTTATGCATAAAAAAGTTCATTCTCTCAAGCTTTGTGATCATATCCCAGTTCTATTCAATCATCAGATTATGCCATTGCTGGCTTCTATTGAATTGCCAACCTCCAGATATATTGACCTTGGCAATCTGAGTTGGAATGTATTCTAAATGGCAAACTATGTACTATTCCCATATGACTATATCACACTGCACTACAAACCACTATCATCCCTGGAGATGATTGAGTAGTTATGTTTCATTTCTTTCTGATTTTTAAAATAAACTTCCCCAAACCATGTGATTCAGAAAAAATTCTCCTGAGAAATCATATAAAGATTAATGAAACTCATCAATCTATGAAGATTTAATGACAGAACTTAAAAATTTATATCTGGTTGCTGTTTTTCAAATGGTTGAAGAATAATTATTTCATAATGGACAATAATAAGGGCTCTATAATCTGAGATGTGTGACTCTATGTTTAATATTTGTAATGAAAATAAAATCATTCTACTAATAATGCGAGAAGTCTAGAGTGGCAAAATGAATTAAGGACTCTCAGATCAAATATTTAAAATGTATGTTGTCATAGTTTCATACATACAGAAACCCAAAAGAAAGGGTAATGGATCCTAAGCAAGTTCAAAACCCAGCAAGGAAAATTCCATTAGATCTGAATTTCTGGAGTAATCTGTGGCTGGATACCTGTTGAAGCAGCATCCATATCCTCCATGAGCACTGGACAGCAGTCCCACCCTCTCTAAATGTCAGGTCAGAAGCCTAGCCTCTCCAAAAGATATGGTGGAGATACTGCCTACTTGGCTCAAGGAGATCTCTTCTGCAGACCTCTGCCCTCATGAATTGGTCCTTGAAGTCATTTTTCCATCA
>JAQZBX010031325.1:0-26374 GCA_029593785.1 Cabassous unicinctus | reverse complement strand
AACATAATATTCAAACCTAACAACTTTAACATTTTGCTTTCTCAAAGTCATACCATAAAGAATATTGTTAGGTCCCAAAGCTGGGCCTTTGGGGATAACTGTTGGAAAAAGCCTTAACATGAGTGTTAGACAGAACTTACATTTGTTATGAATGCAGACAGAAGCCAATATTGGTCTAAAGCTACTCAGACCTGACTCCCTGTGCTGCAGTTTCACTCTGGCTTTAATACCTAAGTTACTACTTAGCGTTTGCTTTGATTATGCATTAGCTTTTATGCATATGGATGAAGATTATTATGTTCAGGAAATCACACTTGCACATGCTTCACATGATCAAAAAATGGCCAGATAACTACACCACTGGGTAGGAATTTTTCTATATTAATTAAGCCAGTTGACATGAGGACCGCAAGGGGCTTCTTATGTGCAGGTACAGCCATCTGGTTGAAGCTTGTTTTCATACTTCATTGCTTCAACAAGATATTCTTCACCACCAAAAGCAGAATTTGGCACCAAGAGAGGTTTTCATCTCATTACCTTATAATTTACATATAATTCATTCCTTTGTATCCTAGCAACAGGGAGAGAAAAAAGTTATTTTCAGGTATTCGGTCATCCTGTATCCATCAATATCTGTTTATTTCAAATGATTCCAAAAGATTTGTTATTTCACCATGAAAAAAGTGAAGTGTTGAAAATAAAGTTCATTTGATGTAAATTGCATAGAAAATGTTTAAAGAGTTGTTAAAATTAAAAAGAGATTTTCTATAATTATGGCAATTAAATTTGTATGGGTAAAATAGTCATATAAATGTTTAAGGCTGTATGAACTTTCATTGACAAATTTATAAAATTTGACAACGTTTTCTGCATATTAGACATTAATAGAACATTATTAGTCATGGTTTTAAGTATTTTAAAGATATGTCATAAAAACAACCAACTTTCTTTTTCAGTTACATTGTTTTGTTCTGAATACTCTCCAAAAGCACATATATGTACTCTAGGGATTCTTACCACTTCATTACTGCTTGTACCAAGTATATAAAGGCAGTGATCACCAGAGCTTCTGAGGGGAGGGAGAGGGAAGAATAAGTGTAACATGCTGTATTTTTGGGGCATTGGAATTGTTCTGAATGACATTGCAATGATGGATATAGGCATTATACATATTGTCAAAACCTATAAAAATGCATGGTGCAAAGTATAAACTATAATGTAAAATATTGGTCATGGTTAGTAGCAATACTTTAATACTGTTCATCAATTTTGACAAAGGTACCACACTAATGACAGATGTTATTAATGGAGAGAACTGTGGGAGGGGGAGAGTGTGGGGTATATGGGAATACCCCTAAATTTTTGATGCATCTTTTATGTAATCTAAAGCTTCTTTACAAATAAAATAAAATAAAATAAAATAAAATAAAAAGTACATACAGTCAGCTACAGATCAAAGAAAAAAAATCGAACTTTAAATGAAAGCAAGGGAAGTCTGTAAATTATATTCTGCCTATTAGGCCCATTTGTCAAAATAATGCCCCATGACCCTGGTCAGTGCTGACAAGTCTCCCCTGCTCTGATAACAGATTTGGCAAATCCCCTACCCCCATCCCTAATCCAACAAGATGTACAAATCTTAAAACCACCCATGGAATATCCAAGATTATCAAATGTCCTGTTTCACATTCCAACATGTCCATCTTCCCCTCCCCAAGACCTCCTCCCCAAAGGGAAAAAGTTAGTTTTCTTCCACACTATATAAGTGTGTCACATCTATTCACCCCTTCTGTAAACCCAGTCATTTACACCAGCTCAAATGAGGCAATACCAAACCTGGGCATGCAGGCTGAAGTCTCACTTCAGACCCCTACCATGCTGGTGATCTAACAAACTTCTCTGCTTGAATTTTGTTCTGTCTCTGAGCCTCATTGGACCAGGACTAACAAACCCTAGTAAAAATATAAAGGAGAAACAAACAAACTAAAACTTCTGCTATGGTCTATTTTCAATAATCTCAATATAAGTTAGTTTTCTAATATTTCATTTCTAAAATAGCTTTATCTTTAAAATGCTCACTAGGAAATTAGGGCATAAAATGTAAGCTCTTGCCACAGTCACATTTGTTTTTATACTTTAATTGTTGTTCCTAAGTTTTAAAGTGCTTTACTCTTTATGATTATCCTGGTAACTCCCCAAAAACTTAAATGTCTGTGTAACACCTAAAACTCAGAGCTAAAGTTCTCCAGCTGTGGAAATACCAATGAAGTTGCATTAATTGTAAAAAGAGAACTCTCACTAGAGCACTCTCATCTCAAGTTTATCCTTATCTTCCCATTACCCACCACCAAAGAACAGGTAAGTTGCCCTTTGTGCAGCCCTCCTTTTCTTCCATTGTCTGATCCCTTTATGATCTCCTCAAACACTCCCAACCTGATGCTTTCTCACTCTCTAGTCCCACCCTTTCTGCATCTGAGACTGGGCACCAGGGCTGTAAAAATCCCATCCCCTCGGGCTTCCTTCCATTTCTTTATGAATGAGGAAGGAGGAAATGCATGTGGGACCATTTTCACCCCATTGGCTACTACAGCCACACTCTGGATGGGGTCACTCAGAGCTTCCCCACTTGCCCACGTGTGGTCATGGCCCCTGTGACTTTAGCTCAGCCCCTGTCTGAGTGTTTGACTCAGCTTTCAAAATTGTTGTTTCTCATACCATGAAGACTCTGTTAAATAGCCGTGATACCCAGAATTTCTCTCAAGTGGCCTGGCACACCAGAAGCTTCCCTGTTAATTGACCCTAACATTTCATTAGAGCATGTAAGGAGTCTCAACTTTCCTTCTCAGCTCACCTGCCAAAGATGACCCTGAGCTCCATAACTGCATCAGGCTTCTCAACTCACTTCTCAGTCCAAAACCACATAACCAAGGGTTAAGAGTTAACAAACAATTATGATTACTGAAACATTATATAGATGCCTTTTAAGTTAGCCAAAAAAGTTAATATGTGAATGACTGAAACTGTCTAGACCAGTTCTTAAACCATGGAAAGATTTCAGGGCGTCTATGAGATTGAATTGAAAAAAAAAATCAACTTATTATCTGTGTGTGCATTTCCAAGAACAAGCTTGCATAATACAGGCAACACCAATCCCAGGGGAGATCTTAAAAGCTGTAAAAAAAAAACATGAAATGATGGGAAACCAAAGGACAACCATGAAAAAAGAGATTTATGAGCCAAATTAGTAAGCTATGTTTCTGTTTGCGTGTCTGTGTGTTCAATGTATATTTCATACATCTGGATGGTAATATCAAGTTAATAAATGAAAATTCTTGAAAAAGCTCTATTGAATTTGCTAAAAATTAACTAAGCAATTATATGTTTATATGTAAATGAATACTCCTGGAGTCCAAATTAGAAAAAACAGGATGAAAAAGCTCATATAAAAATCTGGTTAAGAAATTATTTCAAGGAGAAAACACCTCAAAAGTTTGTCCTGAATACTTTCATAATCTTTCTGTAGCCTAACGTACCCCCAGGCTCTTCTAACCTTGACTGAATTCCAGCAACTCATTTAAATTGGTCTAGAAACTTTGGAGTGTGGGCTGGGTGTGGAAAGGTAGGGGAGATGTGTTTAATTTAGAATTCTGTCTACTAGGCCTGGAAATTATAAATGATAGGGACAGAGGGAATATTTCAGTATAAACCTTGATTTGCACAGTCTGTCCTGTAATTCCCCAATTACATTAAAACAGCCTTGAGATGAGAATAATTAATAATCCAATTGCCAAATTTCAGTAAGTAACTAGATCCATGAAATCTATGAAAAGGTTTTTCTATATTATAATTAAAACTAATAAAAAACTTACTATGTAATATATTCCCCAGGGCATAATAGTTGATAGGTTTTTAAGGTTATATTTTTAAGGTATTATGAAAACAAAGCAGTTCTAACTTCCTATGAAGGAAAAGAAAAAAACAATTCTTACATAAAATATTATTTTAATTTTATTCTAATTTGGTGTAATCTCCTGGGATCTATAAATATATTAATAAGTTAACATTATGCCTGTTTCACCTTTAAGATGATAAAGTCATAAGTTTTTAACTAATGAAACTATTAGAAACCTCTTTTAAAAATAATTGTTTTGATTAAATTGAAATGAATAGTTTTTCATAAAACAGAATGAGTTACTTCCTCAAAACTTCCTTGTGGTTCCAGTGTGGCTCTCTTTAAACCAAATAAACTCCAATTTTTCTTACCTGTAATGAAGAGGATTACTTCATATAAATAACAACTCCCAGGTGAAAAAATTTAATGGAACTTTTATTACCATCCGGGGCGTGCTCCTTTGTAAGAGTTGCACCTAAAATCCGGAGACTGCAGCCTTTATAGACTTTCTTCCCACGCGCGCCAAACTTTCCTGTGTGCAACAATAGACGGGACAGATTTGGTAGGCTTAAACATATACATTTCAAGCAAGGAGAGTTACAGAAGCGGATATTTGCTATTAGCATCTCAGCAGGGGGTGGGGAGTGATTGACATTTTCCCAGCAGGAATGGCATCATTTCCCCATTTAACGACCATATATATTTTATAAGCTTGGGGTTCCTGCTGGGGAGAATTGGTGTGGTCTTGATTCCTTTTCATTACTGTCATAGAAGCAAACACCCATCTTCTCTTATTCCTCGTCTTCTATTGTCTGAATGCTGTTCCTCTTTGCCAGATACCTTTCCATTTATTTAGGTCTTCTTAATTTCTTTCAGGAATATTTTTTTGTCATTTTCACTCCACATGTCTGTGTATAAGTCCTTTACATCCTTGGTTAAATTTATTTCTATATATTTTATTCTTTTTCATGGCATTGTAAATGGAGCTTTTTCTTGGTTTTCTTTTCCAGTTGTTCAGTGCTGGTGTATAGAAATAAAATTATTTTTTTCCCATGTTGTCCTTGTACCTTGCAAATTTACTGAATTAATTTGGTAGCTCTAGCAGCTTTCGTGTAGATTCTTTGGCATTTCTCTACATAGGATCATGTCATGTGCAATTAGAGACAGTTTTGCTTTTCTGTTTCCAATCTGGATGCCTTTTATTATTTTTTCTTGCCTATTTGCTCTGGTGAGAATATTCAGTACAATGTTGGGGAGCAGTTGTGTAAACAGGCATCCTTGTCTTTTTCATAATCTTATCAGGAAAGCTTTCTATCTTTCACTATTCAGTATGATGCTAGCTGTTGCTTTTTCATATATGCCTTTATCATGTTGAATACACTCTTGTTTCCTTTTGATTATTAATGGCATGGTATATATTTTCAATTCTTTTACTTTCATCTTACCTATTTTGCCATACTTGAAGTGAGTTACTTGTAGAAAGCATATTGTTGGATCATGATTTATATCCACTCCATCACTATACATGTTTTTTTAACAAATCAATTTTATTGATACATAGTAATAAAGTATACAATTCATCCAAAGTGTCCAATCAATGGAATTTGGTATAATCATGCAGTTGTGTGTTCATCAATTCTATAATTATTAGAGCATTTACATTATTTCAAAATAATAATAAAAAAACAGACAACTAAGAAAATTCCTCACCTCTCCATCTCTCTACTTTTCCCCTGTGTACATAGCTGCTGTTTCTGGCTGTTCTTGCACAATTATTTATTTATTTATTAAGCAGTTTTACTGAGATATAATCATATACCATATGATCTATCCAAAGTGTATAAACAATGGCTTTTAATATAATCAAATTGTAGTACATTCATTTATAAAATGTTAGAACAATTTCATTACTCTGAAAAGAAACACTCCACACCCTCAGCATTCCTTCCTTAGACCTACATAACCACTAATCTCATTTCATCTTTATAAATTGATTTATATTTACATTTTATGTAAATGGAATCATAAAATATGTAGTACTCTGTGTCTGGTCTTCTTCACTTAATATAATGGGGTTTTTTTGGTCTGATTTTAACACTTTTTTGAACTAACTTACATTTGTTCAACTTCAATGAAAATTGGTCTTATGTATTCAATTTAACCGATATTCATATTTCAAAGAATACATGTATATTTCACACAATATATTTAGTTCATAATACGGCAATCATTCAGTATTTTTTGCTTTGTGTGGCTTCCTTCACTCAAAATAATGTCCTCCAGGTTCATTCATATTGTCATATGTTTCATGACTTCATTTCTTCTTACTGCTACATAACATTTGATCATGTGTATACTCCACAATGTTTGTCCATTCATCAGTTGATGAACACCTGGTTGTCTCCATCTTTTGGCAATCATGAATAATGTTGTTACGAACATCAGTGTGCAGATATCTGTTCATGTCACTGCTCTCAATTCTTCTGGGAATAAACCCAGCAATGATCTTGCTGTGACCCATGGCAAGTCTATGTTCAGCTTCCTTAGGAAACATTCTTCCACAGTGGCAGTACATTTCTACATTCTGGGAATAATACATGGGGAAATAAGACTAACCTTGGGCCACACATTTCTCCCAGGAGCCATGAAATTAAGTTGGTATCTATTGTGGATAAAAATTGGTACAGGAAAGACGATCATGTAACATGGAGAAATTAAATGGGATTGTCCCATTAAGTCAAGATTTTCAAGGTAGGCCAGCACATTAATGAAAGGGTGAGCTAAAAAACATGCCCATTTATTTGTCTTCATTCCTGTGATTTCAGCAGGGGAAAATGTTATCAATGATAATGGCCTCCCCTTAAAGTTTCTACTATTAGATATTTTCATTCACAGTCCTATGAGAAATATAAAAAATACATACAATTTCATGAATTTAATCCTCCATGCAATCAAAGAACCCCAAAGCCATACCAGAAATTGCCCTGCATGTAGAAGGCAGCTCCTACCAAACACAGTGAGATTGTAGACACATCAATGGGGAAATTCCTAGTGCCATACATGCATGCTCAAGGCACAAGCCCAGAAAGGATTATGGTGGTCCCTACATTTTTCTCTGGAGCAATTTTCTAACTCAATATATGGATAAACTTTGAAGAAGAGCATCTGCACAAGTCCACCTGCAAAGACTGGGAAAGTTATTTTCTTTTTCCTTTTATTTTGGTAGCTCCTGGTATTCAGTGAAATCTGTCATAATATTGGCTGGATACATACTTAAAAAGCAGACACCTCACTGTAAAAATTCCTGCAATAACACAATAAAGTGTCAAAATATCCAGGTTTCAACAAAAAGTTGCAAAACATACAAAGAAACAGGAAGCGATGGTCCATGAAAAGAAGAAAATATAAAGCAATTGAAACTATCAATGAGGAAACCAGACATGGGATATACCAAAGAAAGACCTTTTAAAAAAATGGTCCTAAATATGCTCAAAGACCTAAAGGAAAGCATGGAGAAATAACTAAAGGAAATCATAAAATGATAGATGGACATGAACAGAATGTCAGTAAAGAGACAGAATTTATGAACATGAACCAAACAGAGCTGAAAACCACAGTAATAGAAATTAAAATTTCCCCTGAGGGGTTCAACAGTAGATGGCAGGAAAATGAATCAGTGAACTTGAAGATAAGATGATTTAAATTGAGGAGCTGAAAGAAGAAATAATGAAGAAAACTGAACACAGCCTGAGGAATCTGTAAGATACCATCAAACACAGCTATATGCACATTGTGAGAATCCCAGGAGTAGAAAAAAGAGAGAAAGGAACAGATAGAATATTCAAAGAAATAAAGGCTGAAAAATCCTCAAATGTGATGAAAGACAATATGAATCCAAGATGCTAAATGAACTCAAAACAGGATAAATTGAAATAGACACATATCACAGCATTTTATAATCAAAGTGTTGAATGTGAAGATAAAGAGGATTTTCAAAGCTGCAAGAGAAATGCAATGTCTCATATACAAGGGAGCAGCCATAAGGTTAAGTGTCAATTTCTGACTGGAAAACATAGAGGCAAGACAGCAGGGGGATGACATGATTAAAGTACTGAGAACAAACAAATGCCAACCAAGAATTCTATATCTGGCAACACCAACTTACAAAAGTGCAGAGAGATTAAGACATTCCCAGATGAACAAATCTGAGGGAGTTCATCACCACTAGACTGATCATACAACAAATGCTAAAGAAAGATCTGTAGGTTGAAAGACAAGAAATCAAAGCCATATAAGAAATAAGTATCTTTGGCAAAGACAGTGACATGGGTAAATATAAAGTTGAGTTCTATTGTTTTATGGTTTGTTAAGGCTACTTTTTATTTCAATCAGGACCTATAGAGTTGAATACATAAAAGGTAATGATAAAACAGTGGTTTGGAATGCATAATGTATAAACAAACTCTTTGTGACAAGTACTACATAAATATGGGGGCCAGAGGAGTATAGGAACATAGTTAATGTATACTTTGAAATTAAGTTGGTATCTAAGCATATATGACTATTAATGATTTGAGATGAGAATTAAGATCCATGATAATACAAAAAAAATCAGAGAATGTACAGGCCTACAATGACAGAAATTGGAATACATGTGGCAAAGGCGGAAGTGGCAGGTGATATGGGGAATTAATGCTTAGTGGGTATCAGGTTTCTGTTTGGGGAGATGGGAATATTTGGAAGCTGATGAGGGTACCACAACCTTGTAAAGAGGAGTGATATCACTGGACGGGGTTTTTTCAGTGAATAAGATGGGAAAATTCTTTTTGAATATATATTCCCACAGTTAAAAAAAAAAAGACTGAACAGCTAAATAGACAATGACAATTAAATGCAATACAGTGAGTGATGTGGTTCAGATCATTTGCCTCCCATATGGGAGGTCCCAGGTTTGGTTCCCGGTGCCTCCTGGAGAAGGTGAGCAAACAATGGGCAGACAGACAAGAGAACCATCTGTGGGGGGATAAATAAAAATTTTTCTAAAATTAAACAAATGAAAATCTTAATAAATAAATGCAATACATCTGGATAGGATCTATTAAAATGTAATATATAGCTAATTGCATTAGACTTTGTCCTCTTGAATTCTCATTTGACAATTAAAGAAGCATGATAACACTATCTGATGAGGTTATTAATATCTGTAGAGGAAATATTTAAGACAAGTTCATAATAAATATGAGGAGGGCAAAGGTACCTAAAGGGATACCCTTTACTTGAACTGGTAAAATTTTGATACCAGTAAACAATGAGGACTTTTTATGTATAGAAAAGTATGTATACCATCTAGAGCAACCATTTAAATAGTTAACAAAGAGGTATATGAAAATACATTAAAACTGGAATTCAAAATATTTAAAAAACATTCAAGTAACTCATAGGAAATCAGGAAAAACCAAATAGACAAATTAAAAACAGGGAAGAGGGAAACAATGCCAAAGTTATGCACTAAATTGTCAATAAATACATTAATGATTCATGGTCAATATACATCTATTAAAAGAAGAAGAGTGGGTCTTTACCTACCAAAGTATTGCTGGGTCCCATGGCAAGTCTATAGTCAACTTCCTAAGGAACTATCAAACAATTCTCCACAGTTATTGTACCCTTCTACATTCCCACAACAGGGAACAAGCGTCTCTATCTCTCCACATCCTCTCCAACATTTACAGTATTCTTTTTAATAGCAGCCCTTCTAATAGATGTGAAATAATATCTCTTTCTATTTTTGATTTGCATTTCCCAAATCACTAGTGATATTGAACATTTTTTCTTGAGTTTCTTTGCCATTTATATTTCTTCTTTTGTCAATTGTCTTTTCATATCTTTTTCCCATTTTATAATTGCATAGTTCATATATTTACTTTTGAATTGTATGGTCTCTTTATCATATCCTTTTAATCATGGATATTAAACCCTTATCTTGCCAAACATTATTTCTCATTAATTCAGCTGTCTTTTCATCCTTTAGACAAAGTCCTTTGAGGTCCAGAAGTGTTGTTTTTTTCTTTTGTTACTCCTATGTACCAATGCTAGGTGTGCCCAGAAGAACTGATAGCATTGACACGAATAGACTTCTGCACACTGATGCTCACAGCAGAATTATCCATGATAGCCAAAACTTGGGAAATTTTCCATTATTATTTCATCAATTATTATTTCTGCTGCTTTTCCATTCTCTTCTCCTTCTGTGACACACAAATTCATGTTTGTGCATTTTGCACAGTCATTCAATCCCTTGAAAGCCACTTCAATTTTCCTAATCTTTTCTTTCTCTATTCTCCTTTCTCCTGTCTTTTCCAATTCAGATGCTTTTCTAATTGACTTATTCTTTCCTTGGCCATTTAAAGTCTGTTGTTATATGCCTCTCATGTATATGCAATCTCATCCATTGTGTCTTTCATTTCAATAAGAACTGTCACTCTTCTTTGCATGCTGTCAAATTTTTATATTCACCCACTGTCTTCTTTTTTTTAACAAATAAATTTTATTGATACTTATTAATACAGCATAAATCTATCCAAATTGTTCAATCAATGGTATTCAGTATAATCACAAAGATGTGCATTCATCACTTCAACTATTCTTAGGGAAGTTTCATTATTCCAATAATAACAATAAACAAAAAACAAACAAACAAAATTAATCACCTATCAATCTCTCTATGCTTCCCCCATCCTACAAAGCTGCTATTCTTTTTCCTTCTCTCTAGTTTATTTGTATTTATACTTTGTATAAACAGTCTTATATATGCAATATCACATATATTCATGTTTTACATGAGGTTTTACTATCTTATACAGTCCCATCTTACAGCTTTTAACTTTTCTTCTCGTAATATACATAAACTTAAACTTTCCCTTTCAACCCCTGTCATACCCATATAATAGCTCTGCTAGTTACAGACACCATGATATTCTTTCACTATTTCTATTCATTCCCAAAGATTTACAAATATCCTTTTTACCATTTCTGAAGAGATTAACCCTCATCTTTCAATTCTCTACCCTCCTTCTGTTTTCTGGTGACCTATATTCTAATTATTAACTCCATAAATTTACACAATATATTTACTTCATAATGGAGCAATCATACGATATTTGTCCTTTTGTGTCTGGCTTGAGTCACTCAACCTAATGTCCTTCAGCCATGTTGCCATATGCTTAGTGACTTCATTTCTTCTTACTGCTGGGTTATATTCCATCATCGGTATACACCACAAATTGTTTATCCATTCACCAGTTGATGGATACTTGGGTTGTTTCCAACTTTTGGCAATTGCAGATAAAGCCACTTTTGAACACTGATGTGCAGGTGACTTTTCATGACTGCTCTCAATTCTTCTGGATGTAACCTAGTAATGGTATTGTGGGGTCCCATGGCAAGTCTATATTTAACTTCCTTAGGAACTGCCAAACAGCCCTCCACAATGGCTGTGCAGTTCTACATTCCCACCAACAGTGAATAAACATTCCTATCCACATCCTTGCCAACATTTTTAGATTTCCAGGTTTTTAATACCTGCCATTCTAATAGTTGTGAAAATATGTCTCATTGTAGTTTTGATTTGCATTTACCTAATTGCTAGTAATGTTGAATATTTTTTTCATGTGTTTTTTGCCATTTGAATTTCTTTGGACAATTGTCTTTTCAAGTCTCATGCCCATTTTTAAATTGGGTAGATTATCTTTTTATTGTTGAGTTGTATGATCTCTTTGCATATCAACGCTATTAAACCCTTATCAGATATGTGATTAAGAAACATTTCTCCCATAGCTTCAGCTGCTTTTCTCCCTTTTGACAAAATCCTTTGAGGTGCAAAAATGCTTAATTTTGAGGAGGTTCCATTTATCTATTTGTCCTTTTGTTGCTCGTGTTTTGGGTATAAGGTTTAAGAAACTACCACCAACTCCGTAAGATCTTGAATATGCTTTCCTACATTTTCTTCTAAGAGATTTATGATCATCACTTCTATATTTAGGTCCTTAATCAATTTTGAGTTGAGTTTTGTATAAGATGTGAGATAGACGTCTTATTTCTTTGGATACAGATATCCAGTTCTCCCACCACCATTTATAGAAGAGATCTTCTGGCCCAGCTTGGAGGGTTTGAACGCCTTGTCAAAAATCACTTGACTGTAAATGTGAGGGACTATTTCTGAGTTCTGGATTCATTTCCATTGGTCAATGTGGCCACATTTTTGCCAGTATCATCCTGTTTTGACCACAGTAGCTAAGTAATATGTTTTAAGTCTAGAAGTGACAGTCTTTCAAATTCGTTCTTCCTTTAAAAGAACTTTTTGGCTATTTGGGCACCTTAAACTTCCAAATAAATTTGATAATTCAGTTTTCCATTTCTGCAAAAATGTTTGTTGGGATTTTTATTGTAATTGCATTGAATCTGTAAATCATTTTGGGTAGAATTGACATCTTAACAATATTTAGTATTTCAATACATGAACATGGAATATCCTTCCATTTATTTAGTCCTTCTTCAGTTTCTTTTAGAAGTGTTTTGTAGTTTTCTGAATACATGTCCTTTATGTCCTTTGCTAAGTTTATTCCTAAATATTTGATTGTTTACATTGTTATTATAAATGGAATTTTTTCCCTGATTTCCTCCTCAGATTGCACATCAGTAGTATATAGAAACAGTATTGATTTTGCTTATTAATTTTGTATTCTACCACTTTGTTGAACTTGTCTATTAGCACTAGTAGCTTTGTTGTGGATTTTTCAGGAGGTCTAGATGTAGGATCATGCCTACAGCAAATAGTGGAATTTTAATTCTTCCTTTCCTATTTGGGTGCTTTTTGTTTCCTTAGCTAGTCTAATTGCTCTAGCTAGATCTTCTAGAACAATATTGAATAACAATGGTGACCATGTGCACACTTGTCTTGTTCCTGATCTCAGCAGGAAAGCTTTCTGTCTTTCAAAATTGAGTAAAATGTTAAACGTAGGTTTTTCTTATATGGCCTTTACCATATTGAGAAACTTCCTTCTATTCCTATCGGTTGGAGAGGTTTTATCAAGGGTGCTGTATTTTGTCATATGCCTTTTCTGCATCAATTGAGAAGGATCATGTGATTTCTCTTCTTCAATTTTTCAATGAGGTTTATTACACTAATTGATTTTCTTGTGTTGAAGCATCCTTGCAAACTTGGGATAAAACCCACTTTATTGTGATGTATAATTTTTTAAATGTGCTTTTGGATTCAATTTGCAAGTATTTTGTTGCGGACTTTTGCATCTACATTCATTAATGATATTGGCCTGTAGTTTTCTTTTTTGTAGTATCTTTATCTGATTTTGGTTTGAGGGTGATATTGCTTTCATACCCTGAGTTTGGTAGTGTTCTTTCCTTTTCAATTTTTTGGAAGCACTTGAGTAACATTGGTATTAGATCAACATTGAATGATTGGTAGAATTCAACTGTGAAGCCATTTGGTCCCAGGTTTTCATCTTTAGAAAGTTTGTGATAACTCTTTCAATCTCTTGAGTTGTGATTGGTTTGATTTGTTGGGGTATGCTATTTCTTCCAGGTTCCATGTATGTGGCTTGTGTGTTTCTAGGAATTTGTCAATCTCCTCTGCATTGTCTAATTTTTTGACATGCAGTTTGTATTAATCAGCAAAAGGGGTGTTGAAGCAAACTATTAGAAATCTGTTGGTCTTTATAAAGGGTAATTATTTGGGATAGAGGCCAAAAAGTTACCAGGCTATAAAGTTACCATAACGCATAAGTTACTTCCCTCACCAAATTCTGTGAGGTGTCCGGCTTCCTGGGTTCCTCTCTTTCCGTGGCTTGATTCTCTCCAGCTTCAGCTGCTTGTTCTCTCCAGAAGTTCAGCTGTAGACTAGGAGGCTCTCTAGCTTTTGCCTTTCTCCACAAGTCCAGCTGTGTGTCAGGCGAATGGCTCATCTCTATTCCTGGGGCTTCTCTCATTCCTCACTACTAAGCTCCTTTGTTTCCTTAATTCCCGGGGCTCCAGCTCAAGCCTTCACCTCAGAACTCCAATATCAGAACTCCAACTCAAAACTCCAACTCTGTACTTTGCCATGAATTTTATCTTTGTTTTCCTACCCACCAAGGGGTGGAGCTCAAAGCCCTACTGATGTGGCCCAATCAAAGCCCTAATCATAACTTAATCATGCCCAGATGAACACACCAGTTTACAAGCATAATCCAATATCAGTTTCTTTGAATTCATAACTATATCAAACGGCCAAACTGCTACACAGTTCATAGTATATTCTTAGGAGCTCTTTTATTTCTGCAGGGTCAGTGCTAATGTCCCTCTCTCATTTCTGATTTTATTTTTTTGCATCTTCTCTCTTTTTCTCTTTATCAGTCTTGTTAAGGTTTTGTTGATTTTGTTGATTTTCTCAGAGAAACAACTTTTGTTTTCTTGTGCCTCCCTAATTTTTCTGTTCTTGATTTCATTTATTTCTTCTCTGCTCCTAACTATTTCTTTCCTTCAGCTTGGTTTGGGATTATTTTGATGTTATTTTCCCAGTTCCTTCAGGAGTGCAGCGAAAGCTTCACTTTTAGCTCTTTCTTCTTTTTTAATGTAAGCATTGAGTGGTATAAATTTCCCCCTCAGCATTGTCTTTGCAGTGTCCCATAGGTTTTCATATGTTGTGTTCTCATTTTCTTTTGTCTCAATATAGTTGCTGAATTCTATTGAAATTTCATCTTTGACCCAATGATTATCTAAGTGTGTTGTTTAATCTCCATATATTTATGAATCTCTCTTCTTCCATCCATTATGAATTTCCAGCTCATTCTCTTATACTTAGGGAAAGCATTTTCTATAATTTCAATATTTTTAAACTTATTGAAACTCGTCTTGTGACCCAATATATGGTCTATCTTGGAGAAGGAACTATGAGCACTTGACATAAAAGTATATCCTGCTATTTTGGGATGCAATTGTTCTACAGATATCTGTTAGGTCTAGTTCATTTATCATATTATTCAAGTGCTCTGTTTCTTTATCCTTTGTCCAGATATTCTATCCAATACTGAGAGTCTCCAGCTATTATTTTAGAGACATCTATTTCTCCCTTCAGTTTTACCAGTGTGTGCCTCATGTATGATTTTGTCAGTGTGTGCCTCATGTATTTTAAGGCACACAGGTTAGGTGCATAAATAATTAGTACAGTTATTTCTTCTTGCTAAATTGTCACTTTTATTCATATATAATGACCTTCTTCATCTCTTATAACAGTTTTTCATTTGAAATCTCTTTTGTCTGATATTAGTATCACTATTCCAGCTCTTTTTTTTTTTGGTTAATATTTGTATGGAATACCTTTTTCCAACCTTTCACTATTTTAAAAAAAGGTTTATGTTATTTATTATCTTCTCCCCACACCCTCTTTGTTTTGCATTTTCTGTGCCTGTTTGTTGTGTGTTGGTCTTCTTTTAGGAGACACCGGGAGCCAAAACTGGGATCTGCAATGTGGGAGGGAGGTGCCTAATCGCTTGAGCAACCTCTAATCCCTGCTTGGGTATGTCTCTGTTGTGTCAACTTGTTGCATCAGCTCACCATGAATGCGCTTTGTGTCAGTTCATTGCCTCGTTTGTCTTCTTTAGGAGACACTGGTAATGGAACCTGGGACCTCCCAGGTGATAGGTAGGAGCTCAATAACTTAAGCCACATCTGCTTCTCCAACCTTTCACTTTTAACCTGGTGTCCTTATATAAAAGGTGAATCAGTGGTAGACAATATATAGACAGCTCATATTTTTTAATCCATTCTATCAGTCTCTGTCTTTTGATTGGGGAGTTCAAGCCATTAACATTTATATTATTGCTGTAAAGGCATTACTTACTTCATCCATTTTGTTTTTTGGCTCTCTGTTTTCATGTTGTTATATTGTCTGCTTTCTTACCCTTTATTTTATCCTTCTAATAATCTTCATTTCTACACTTTTCCCCAAATCTCTTACCCTTGTTTTTTCCTTTCAGTCTATAGCACTCCTTTTAGTGTCTCTTGTAATGCTGGTCTTTTGGTAACGTATTCTATTGGTTTTTGTTTGTCTCTGAAGACTCTGAAATCACCTTCATTTTTGAAGGACAGTTTCGTCAGATGCAGAATTCTTGCCTGGCAGTTTTCTCTTTCGGTGCCTCAAAAACATCATACCACTTTCTTCTCTCCTCTATGGTTTTTACAAGAAGTCAGCACATAATTTCATTGAGATTCCCTTTTATGTGATGCATTGGTTTTCTCTTGATTCTCCCTGAAACTTCTCTTCGTATCTGATATTTGCCATTCTGAATTGTAGATGTCTCGGGTTAGGTCTATTTAGATTTATTCTGTATTGGGTGCATTGTCCTGCTTGGATATTGATATTCATATCTTTCATTAAGGTTGAAAATTTGTTGGTCATTATTTTCTCAAATATTCCCTCTGACACTTTTCCATTCTCCTTCTAGAATACCAATAATGCAAATGTTTATGCATTTCACATTATCATTCAAATACCTGAGACTCTATTTAATTTTTTCCATTCTGTTCTCTTTCCGTTCTCCTGCCTTTTCCAGTTCAAATATTCTGTCTTCAAAATCAATAATTCTGTCTTCAAGCAGTTAATATTCACTCTTGTGTGCCTCTAATGTATTTTTAATCTCCTCCATCACATCTTCTATTCCCAAAACATCTCTTACTTTTCTTTGCCAGGCTTTAAAGTTGTTCTATATGCTCACTGAGTGTCTTCTTAATATCCTTTATTTCTTTAATCATATTTTCTTTAATTCTTTGAAGTAATTTATGAGGCTTGTGTGATTATCACTGATTGTCTTAAATCCTGTATGTCTTCAGTATATTTGGTTAGTTCCTTTGGCTGGACCATCTCTTCCTGTTTCCTAGTATCACTTTTTGCTGATGTCTAGGCATCAGCATATGTTGGTGAATTTACTCTGATGCTCAATTGTCCTCTTTTGCCTATGGTTTTTTTCTCACAGTTCTTCTTTGATATTTTGTTCAGCTCATTATTTAAATTTGCCCAGCTTAAGTTATCAAAATTGGGCCAGGGACTCACTAATGAGGTGCAGATATTCTCCCAGGACTAGGATACAGACAAAATGGAAAATTATTTTGTGCATGCAATTTCCAGATTGGCCAGAAGATGGTGCTTGTCAGCGTACCTTTCCACTGAGGTGTTTCAGTCTTGGGATTCCTGTGTTCCTGTTTTGAATCTCCAGAGCAGAGATTCAAAGTGGGTTCTGCTGGCCAAATTCAGTGAAGAGAAGCCATCTAACTCTCCGTCCCTTTCCTCTTCAAACAGCTGATGGGGAGGAAGTTGTCTGTTCCCTTCTCAGTCTGCAGCACAGAGCCAGGGGTTTTACCCCTGCTTAACATCTTGGGGGTGGGGATGGGAACCCATTCAGGCTGCCACAGGGACTTGGTAATTCACATTTATTGTTTCAGCTTCTTCATCTCTCTGTCCCTCACCCTCCTGGGAGATGTGTCGCATTGCCATGGTCTGATAACCCCCAAAGCTGGTCCCTTGGACAGTTGTTGGCACTTTCTCTGTTGTTTTTTGAGAGCATTGAGCTCTGCCTGTTAGGCACTATCTTCCTACAATCCCCAGTGTCTTCTTAATATCCTTAATCTCTTAATCTATCTCATTAAATTTATTAATGAGATTGTTTGTATATCTTAGATTAGTTTTCTGAAATCCTGTGTTTAATCTGGAGGTTTAATTTGTTTCTTTGACTAGGCCATCTCTCCCTGTTTGTTATAACGGTTTGCAAATTTTTTTCTCGTGTTTTGGTATTTTTGTTGTTGTTGCTGTTTTTAGTCTTGCGCAGGTTCTTTCTTGACTCTGTGGCTTTGTTATTGGTTGGTTTTTTGTTTTAGCTCCTCTTTGACAATTGGATCAAATTATTTTGAAACTTTATACTCAAGCAAACATTTTTTTTTCAGCTCTTATCTAAATTTACACTGAATATATGGTAACAATTTTTATTTATTTGTCTGTTTATATTTTTAGTTTAACAAAAAGAAACTTTAGATTACATTAATGTTATATAAAAAATATAAGGTATTCCAATATGCCCCAGTCCCTCCCCTTCCCACACTTTCTCACACTATCAACATCCATCATTAGTGTGGTACATTTGTTACAATTGGTGAACCCCTATGTAAGCATTGCCACTAACCATGTATTGTAGGTTAAATTATAGTTTACACTCTGTCCCATGGAATTTTGTAAGTTATGACAAAATATATAATGTCTGTGTTGATCATTGCAACGTCATGCAGGATAATTCCAGTGTCCCAAAAATGTCCCATATTAGACCTATTTTTCTTATGAGCTCAGAACTTCCAGTGGCCACTGCCTCTACATCAATGATAAAAGTTATTCCATTGCTAGAATCACAATAAGTTTATAGTAGAATATTATTAAGTCTAATTTAGTCCATTGTTAATTCCCAAATCTTGAGGATTTTGGGATGATCCCCTCTGCCTCTAATTGAGAGGGGTCTTAGGTACTATGCGGCAGATGGATGGAACGGTCTTGCTTGCAGTTGCAGACTCTCTCTGTTCCTTGGGAAGGGTGTTGTTCATTATTAAAACCTTGTTATTTGTCATGGGTGAATCCAATGAAATGGAGAGTATGTTTTGCAACTCTTCTGAGATTTGGGTACAATATTTGAGATTTCACTATTTGTGAAATTATTTCATCCCCAGGAGCAAGCTTACTTTCCTCTCTTTCTCCTCTGGGTTTGTTAAACTGTTCTGTTTTTTATTTGCTTCTGTTATCAGATGGCTCTGGTTTCTGGGTTTCTAGACTCTTGGTTTATGCTGCATAAGAGAATTTAAAGACATGCCCTAGGATAGGAAAGGGAGTATGTAGATTATTAAGAAAAAAGAAATTGATAAAAGTAGATGGTCATACGTATGGACCATCGTTGGGCTGCAGAGTGAGATGTTTGCATGGGATTCCAGGTCAGGAATTTTTTAAAATCTTTCTTCCTCCCCCTTCATAATCTTAGGGCAGGGCCCCAACTGTTTGCTGCTCTGACTGATTGCCCCAGTTGTAATTTCTCAGGGTCCCAATGGTCCAGGCTTTTGATGGTATCCAGGGTATTCCCATGACCCAATGGGCTCTCAAGGGTCAAACAGAACTTCATTTTATCAAATGGAGTCTCTTCGCAAGGGTCTCACAAGATCTTTCCAGTAGACTCCTTAGAGGGTTTCAGGCAGGGTCTCAGAGCCAAGTGGTCTATCAGCATGTTGTCTGTTGGCCATGTTGCCTGCCAGGCCAGCTATCTACCCACTTTCACTATACTAACTTGCCTCAACAAACCCTTCAGAGAGTTTACACCCTTATCCTTAAGGGGGTGCTGAAGGGTGATGGTCTTTCTTCTTTAGCTACTTTCTGCTTGTTAGGAGGAATAGACCCTACCTGACAAGGTGTAAAATTCCCTGGCTATTTTATTGTAGTTGAAGGAAGATGGCTCTGGCACCCTCGTTTTAAATGGATGAAATCCCCCACATGATATTGATTCTGTAAGAAATAAAATTAGAATTTAAGATATATAGTCCTATTAAAACAATAAAGAAGATGGAGGACCAAAAAGGGTGCCAGTCATGACATACGGGACCATGAGATTGAGAATGGTGAAGGTGCCTTCAGAGGCTGTATCCTCCCTAAGTTGATGGGAAATGGCATCCTTTCTTGAGTTCTTTTATGCTCTTGGTTAACTCCAGGGAGAGATTGTTGTTTACTCACTGAGTTTGGTATAAATTACCAACCCAAGTTTTCATGGTGGTGATTATGCCTAGGAGAGCCAGGAGAGTTATGAAGAGAGGCACTGATCTAGACAAACTCACAAAGACAGTACAGGCAACAACAAGACAAGCATATGGCAAGAAAAATAAATACAGTACTTAAGAGTGCCATTCCTTTATCTTATAATCATATTCATTAATTTCTTAGAAAATAAATTGTTTACCAGGACTTTTAGCACATTCATTACCCCTCTTCATATGATCTAGAATAAAAAAGATATCATCATAATCATCAAGCATATATGTACAATACTTAATCCTAGTTAATGAACTAACCAATGCATAAGATTCTCTTTGAGTTTCAGTTGATAGATCTAAGCTCCAGGTGTGCAATACCATACATGTTATCTCTCCATGGGATCAGCCCATAATGCCAATTGTGTTGGATTACATTCTACTCACATTACTCTCATAATTATTATCTCATAATTATTGCTCCAATTGGTATGTCCTTTACACAGCCAGCGTGCTATAGCACTGTTGATCCTAGAGAGAAGCTAGGAAGGCAGGGCTCCAGTGTTTCACTGGCCTGGTTCATAGTGCCCTTCAGTGCTATGAAACAGAGCAGGTCTGTAGGAAATATCCATTTTACCTCTGGCCATATTGAGACATTGTTGACTGCTGCAGGAGTCCAAAATTTCAATTCACTCTCCATCCTCCTCAGAAGCATAATCAGAGATGTGGTAGATACCTTTATTACTTTTGGGGTCAGTGACCAACCTAGTCCATAACTCAAATGGAGAGGCACCAATGCAGGGTATTTGGGCCTGACTTGATTGCACAAGAGTGTTTGACAATAACATATTTAATGAACTTAAACTATTTTTGTCCTTTGTTTTTACTTTTAACCCTTTGCCAAGATTATGTTAGTTAACAGTTATTTTACTTTACAATACAAGAAAAACTGCTTTCTTCATTATTTTGTGAAAATGTAAGATTCCCAATGGAATCAAGATTATCTTCCTTCACCACCATGTCAGGGTTGCAGCACATGGAACATGCATATTTCCTCATGTTTGCTCAAAATTTAGGGTCAGCTGCTGGAATTCCTCAGTAAATTCAGCTGGGCCCTCCTAAAATCATCCCACCTGTTGTTTTTTATTTTTACGTTGAGCTAAATCTGTCAGGGATAAGGGAACATGGACCCTAATTTTAACTGCATCTATATTTGCTACTTCACTTATGGGGCAGAGGCTGTTCTCATGTCCCCTGGTAGGCTGCAAAGATGTACCACTCCTGGTGACTCCTACAGGACAACCTATGGGGTGTGGAGGCTGGATGAGGGGGATAACTTAGGAAGGGATCACCTAGGATATCACGCTGCTTCTCAGGTTTTCTCTGTTTTGTGGATGGTTTCACTTCCAGAGCATTACACAACCTACAAGACCCATTTAAATTTGTTTTCTGAGATAAAGCCAGAAACAGTAAGACATATGGAATCTCTGACTGATTCCCTTTCCTTTTACACAGGAGGTCTTACTGAAAATAGGGTTATAATTTAGAGCACCATTTCCAAGGTCATACTGTGGCCATACTTTGTGACAGAAGAAGATCAGTTTCTCCTTCATCAGTGCTTCAGTAAGCAAGGTCTGGTACACTAGAGACCATGACCATTATTCTAGGAAAAATGAAAAAGTGTTTGTCAGCCAATCTGGTGTCCCAGGGCTCAAGTCTGAATAAGCTATTGCCCTCCAAGCTGTAGCTCCCCAAATACTTGTCCCTCTAAAAAGCTAGGAAATGCTGACCAGTCAAGGGTCACATAAGCTTTAGGAGACATTTGGAGCTGCAGCTCTTAATTCACCTCCAAAGTCACAGAGCCCTTTCTGCTGGGCATTGCCAGGGTGGTCTAGACTTGGGAGATGCCTGGACCTAGTTTCCACAGATTGAAGCTACAAAGCCAAATGTGTGATTTTTCCTAGAAAAGGGACTGGCTTGAATTTTTTTTTTTTTTTGCCTACTAAGTGGTCTTATTTTATGACCATGGTCAGGGAGTTTCACAGTTAGACCAGACGTTAAAAGTAATTGTTGGTTCTCTCTGCCTAGAGGGGTCCACACCAAACCTTTCTCTCCCATTTCTCAGCAAGCTCTGTTCTTTCCTCCATTTCACATATAAATTCTTTTTACTGGCCTAACTAAAAAAAACAAAAACTAAAACAAATAAAAGTAATTGTTCTGCACTTGCCAGCCAATAACCCTGGGGTGGGGGGTGCTGACACAATGTGAGGGCATTCCAGGAGCTGAGAAGGAACAGAAATTCCCTGCACTACCAAGGGTGGGATGAAAGACTTGCTAGTAAGTGTCCTTTCAGTTATTGCAGTGGCTTCTGGCATGTTCCTCTGTTATGAAGCTGCATTTTTTAATTAATATCAATTTAGGCTTCTAATTAATAATGGTTTCCTGGAGTTATCCATTTAAATACTTCATATTAGACAATGCATTTTATAAACTTCTTATAAGTAACATTTAACCCCATAGAGTAGTTACTTTATATATAAATAAGCTTAATAAATTACAGTTAGTAACCAATGAAATTTCCTTTATCTTAATTTCATTAAGCATGAAAGTACAATTTTCATCATCTTAAAGATTTAATACATAAAATGTTAATTTGGTTACTTAGTATTCTATAAACCTAGGAAGACAACACCCAAGCTAAATAAAATTAAAATCATTATAGTTAATGCAAGGAATGTTCATTTCCCTTCCTTTACAGGAGGCTAAAACTTCTTTTCTTTAAAAAAAATTCTAAAACTCTGAATAATTTAAAAAACCATACTGACTGCCAGGTTCTGGAATATATTATAATTGTTTAATTTGGTTTTTAGATAATTTATTTTATTTTATTATTTATCCACCCCTCCCAGATGGTTTTCTCATCTGTCTGCTCATTGTTTGCTCACCTTCTCCAGTAGGCACCGGGAACCAAACCCTGGACCTTCTGACATAGGAGGTGAGTACCCAAGAGCTTGAACCACCTCTGCTCCCCATGGGTTGCAGCATCTGCTGGCTTGTGGCATCTGTTCATTTAGGCATCTGCTTGTTGCAGCAGGTGCAGATTCTAGCTTGTTGAGGCAGGTGCATTGTCTGCTTATCTTCTTTAGGAGGCACCAGGACCTGAACCTGAGACTTTCCATGTGGTAGGCAGGTGCACAAATGTTTGAGGCACATCCACTTCCCTAATTTCTTTTAAAGATCTTTCCATAACTTTCAAAGACTTTTCCTTTACTTACTGAAATTTGGTAATAGGGTTATTAACCACCCTTATTCAATGTTTGTTAAAAAGGTTTAAATTGGGGGAATTACAGGATAAACTATGATTTTTAATTTCCCAGCCTAGTAGATAAAAATTTTACACTAAACTTACATTTCATCCTGAGGTATGAAAATAAACAATGAACCAATAGAAATAGAGAGTTAGACACAGAAGCACACAATTTAATAATGCTACTGATAATTCTCATTCTCTTACAAAATAAGTTTAACTGTAAATTAACATTATATTTGAAAGATCTCTTTGAAGGCCATTTCTAATTTATCTGCACTGTGACCATACAGTTTTGCACAAGAATTTCATTCCTTTTAATTATTGACTTATAACCAAATTATTCCTAATGCTTTAAAATACAGTTTGCATTTTCCTTTACTTCAGAGCTTTGCTTATTTCCCAGTTTGACTTTGACAGAACTTGGATGAGAAACACTCATTCCAGTGTACACTCACCAAGGTAATTGAAGCCTCAGGGAAGCCTTGTTTTTCTCATGACTTTCTGCTTTTTGAAACTGCAATGCTCAAGGCCGGAGACCCATGGCTCCCGGGTCCTCAAAGATAACAGGACTCCAGTGGCTACTGGACTGGAAAGTGGACATCCAGCCCTGCATATTGAGAAATCCACCCAGCAGCCTTCTAGTTCACAGCTGCGGTCATAAGACTAAATCAGGGCTATTAACACCAGTGGAAAGACAGGAGATAGGGTGCCTTAAATTTGCCTTCCCCTGAGTGGGGCCAGAAGTTGTCATGAAATAACCATAAGCAAGGACAAGGGCATGAATTCTGTTTATACTTACCATTACAGTAGCAAGTTTAGACTAAATCTACCCAGTCATAGCTATTGGAATTATCCTTCTGCTGCTTTATAATAATACAGCATGTATATAATGATCTTAATTCTAAGTTATAGTTTCTAGTAAGTTTTCACTTTAGAACAAATTGGGCACTTTTGTTTATTAACTAAAGCAACTAAAACAATTTTATTAATAACATTAATGTTGCTAAGTTTCTCTGCTTTTCCAGCACTTGAATTAATTCCACTTGTGATTTATTTTATACATCAAACCCAATTGCAAGGTAATATTAAAATTTAAACACTCATTTTTAGATTATCTTTTACCATTTTCCTATTTGTAACAGGCTAGCTCCAATCTGATTTATGAATTCCTAGGCATGAGAAGACTGACAAAGTCAAACACAGATTAAAAGTTAAACAGAAAGTTAAGGACAAATTAGAAGAGAAGAGGGAATTTTAAACACTTACTTAGCTTAGGGAAAGCCCTGGCTTTAGAATCATCTCAATGCAGAGTTCCCAGTGTCTGTCCATGGCAGAAACCTTGTGAAAGGACCATCCAGATTTGTTCCTCCAGGAAAATCTTTGGGTAGCTGCTAGATATTGAGCTAAAGGGGCCAGAGAAGCCCTTTCCCCAACAAGACATGAATTGGGGCTGCCTCCCATTAGTTACCTCCCTGTGAGGTTTTTCATTGGAAGGATTGAAGTGTTACAAGGGAATAGGCAGGGAGCTAGGAATAGCCAGGAAATTTTTAAAAAATCTTAATTCCTGGCATATGAAGGGTTAACTTATTCTATAGAGGAGAGGCTTAGTAAATGGCCCCGATCTTGATTCCCAATTTGCTCCCTTCATTAGGCACAACCAAGGTTAAGAGAGGTCTGGGTGGCATGCTAAGACAGAGTAATTGGCCATGTTAAATAAGAAATTAACAATCTAACCTGCCACACCAAGTGCCTCCCATGGCCTCCAAGTTGGTGGTTCACAAGTGGCTTGAGGCTCATTCTGTCCTCCCTGGGGCAAGTCCACAAAAGTTGGCATGGTGAGCCAACTTGGGTCCAGGTTCCTACTGATGTTGAGCCTGGATATGGGTACCTGAGGTGAACAGTGCTTTTAACAGCAGCAGTTAAATGGTGAGACGGTTTAGACCTTATGCCCACCGATCCTTACCTCATGCCTCCTTGCCTTCTCCATCTTGCTGGCATGGTCTCAATTGTTGAAAACTGCAAAGGCTGCCTCTAAAAGGCATTTAATGGAAGTTTGGAGTCCAGGGAAAGTTTCTACTACTTTAACAGCCATTCAAGGCAGGTTGGAGTTCCTAGGAGGATCTGTCCTTCTCTAGACTTAGGCTCTATCAAGAGGGTATTTCTATTGCCTCTGCCAGCTTTCTATGAAATAAGGCTGGGTTTTTAAGTTCTGCCTCTGGGTAATTTCCCTGAGCTTATATAAAATTAACCAGTTTGGTAGTACACTTCTTCATCCCTTTAAGGAGACATGGCCACATAGTCTCTGGTGCTCAGATTTGTCTATCTCCTTTTTTTCTCTTACACAGATTAAACTGGAATTCACAGTCCCATACAAGGCTCACTCTCAGCCATACTGTAGCCATGTGGTGTGGCAGGAAAATATGAGCCTCCTTCCTTTTAGAGTATCATTAACCAGGTTGTCCAAATTAGAAGCCACTCATTATCCCAGAGGAAAATAAATGCATTAATCAGCCATGGTGATGTCTCACTGATAGGCCTGGTGGAATGGATTGTTCAATATGCCAGTGCCCTGGAGGTTGGGAGACCTGCACACTGTCTCCAAATTCTGGTGATTGGGAGCCTTATTTCTCTGGGTATCCCCAGAGACTTAGAGGTCTTGGAAGGTGTTTGGGTCTGGTTTCCAGACCTTAAATCTCAAATCGGGCTTTCCTACCAGGAAAGGGACTGGAGAGGGATGTTTCTTTTTCCTACTTTGCAGAGGTCTTTGGAGTTAGCCCATGACATAGCTCATCTCGTGGCCATTCCCAGGGACAAATTCTGCAGTTAAACCTGGTATTAAGAGGCAATAGAATAGCAGAGACTGATCTGTGGCTTATAGGAAATAGCCAAAGGGGACCCAGAGGTAAAATCACTAATAAAACGAAAGAGGGCACATTCCAGCAGCTCTGGCAATGGGAGGAGTGGCAGTGACCAGCAGCCCGGCTTCAAGAAGGCTCTCAGTAAACCATGTCATGCAGCACTGCCAGGGTGACCAAGAGGTAGGTCAGCTCAACCAAAGCAGCACGGAAGGAGGAGCCCAAAAGGAGGTCAGTTAGCCTATTCACTAAACCCGCCCCTGCAGAAGTGGAAGTGAAGCCAGAAGAGGCAGCAGGAAAGGACAAACCTTCAGACAAAAAAGTGCAATGAAAAGGAAAAAGGGGAGCAAAGGGAAAAGAAGCTGAATTGGTTAACCAAGAAATTAAAGATTTACCTGCCGAAAATAGAAAACCTAAAAATGAGGAGTCCAGCCTATGATGAAGCAGGAGGGAAAGAAGTCAAGTCTGGTTAATACTTTGTACCATGTCTTATCAGTG
>JAQZBX010031324.1:0-26385 GCA_029593785.1 Cabassous unicinctus | reverse complement strand
AGAACAGCAATACCTTGATGAAAGAACATCTAGCTTCTCAATATATATTCAGTTTATGGAATAATGATGAAAAAACAATAATTTGATGTCTGCCTCTTTTTATCACAGGAAGAAACTGCTGGATTTAATATACAACTCAGTGATGGAGAGAACCTGATATACAAAATATAAAGGGGAGAATCTTCTCTACCTGGTGCCAACAGAGACTGGGTCTCTGGGGTTTAGAGAGGATTGGCTTACAGAAATAAGTCTGGGCATATTGGTCTTAGAAGGAAGCAAACCCTGAGAGTAAAGCAACGTTAGTTGTGAAGTAGAAAAATGCAAAGAATTTACAGTTTCCCATTTCACAAAACAAATTTTGATAAAATTAAAAATCCTAATATTTAAGAGCACACAGAAAATAAGAGGACAATATGATTCATTGATTTTGTTCATCACTTGCAGTTACAATGCCTAGTCTTTTGCTCCCTCAATGTAGATAAGTATATATCCCATTGACTTCACAGATATAGAAGCCTATTTTCATATTGAAACAAAATCAAAATATTGGAGTAATAAAGTTATTTATTATGCTTCTCATCTACCGCAAATGTGGTTTGTCCCACAACCAGTGAGAGATAAAACAGATGAATGAATGATGTGACTTACCAAATATAGCATTTAGAAAATCTGAGGTCAATGCAGATATCTATTGCAAAAATTTTAAAAGAACTGCATTTTGACTCTCCATTTTCCAGAAGGATAATTAGACACAGGAGAGAAATGCTATGAAATGGTCAATGTCATAAAATTAGCAAATCATAACACCACACCTGGATCTCAGGCACTAGGACAGCTGTGTTGTCTTCCTGTACTAGTTATCATCACTATTATTGAATACACAATGATACCTATCATCTTAAGCAATTAGATTTGGGAAATTTATAGATATTATAAAACATGAATGCATGGGGTACAATGACACTTTATGTATGTATTTGTAGTTTATACAGAATGCATAATATAAATAACTGAAAATTGAATGATAAATAAAATTTAGTAGGCCCAACAAAAAAGCAATTTTGCTAAGACCATGCCTTCACAACAAAAATCTAAGTAATTTCTGTTCCTTCAATTGCCAAGCATGCCCAGAAAACAGAATTTCAACCAGCCAATCAGCTATTGCCAATTCCCTTTACTTACACCAGCAAACGTCCTCATTGTTAAGCAACCACATGCAATATTATATTAGTAAATGAAGTTTGTATTAAACACTGAAAATTTCCTCCAAATGTACTCGATTTTTATGTCTATAAGACTGTGCTCTTTTTATTCAGTGAAATTCCTCTCTACATTATGATGATTTGAATCTCCCCAATTCATGAATTGATTCAATAAATCTCTGGCTTCTAACCAGATTTTGCCCACAATTTATTTTAACATGAATCAATTCAGCTATGCATCTCAATACAAATTGAAGGAGAGAAATGAACACTTCATATATACACAAAACCTAGAGTTGTATTCTTAAAATACTCCAATTTCTTAAGGAGCAAAATGTATAAAATATCTAAGAATTAAATTAATAATGTGGAAGATTCAGACATAAAGAAATCATTAAAATGCTACTCAGGGAGATAAAAGAACATTTTGCAAATTTGAAGGATATAGTATGAATGTATAGAATGGCAATATCAATCAGAGATCAGTGTGGTACTAGTTTGTAAATAATTTGGGAATTCCTATTATTTTTATGGTCAGGTAGAGTTAGTATAGTTTGGGACTATTTATTTCTTATATTTTTATGAATCTTTATAAGAGTGCTACCTTTTCTGTAGGAGTTTATGATATTTCATCGAATTTTATTTTTTCTGGAAAATTTAGATTATGACAACATCTAAAAACTCAGCTAAGAGCTCCTAGTGGAATGGAAAATATAGCCAAAAAGATTGCTATGGACCATATTTAGTGGTAATAATCATATGATAGTATCTCATAATCTTTAACAAATCTTTCACAACAGTGTGTTGTGTTGGTGAAAGGTTGTTGAATGGAAATTCTACACATTGTTTTGTAAGTTCGCAACTTTTATAATAAAAATATATTTTTAAAAAATCCTCCTGAGGAAAACAGGGAAATGAGTAAAACTTGGCATAAAAATGTCAAAATCTTTTTATTAAGAACACAACTTAGGTAATCAGCTGATAGTGATATGAGTGGCAAAGTCACTGGAGGAGTCAGAAAAAGCATGACGCTGTAAAATATTCAATTAATAAAGAATGGTGTATTAATCACCCAAAAGATATTAGTTTGTAATAGCTGTTTATTTGCTACTATTTTGAACTCTCCCTCATTTTTGAACGCCACCTTTTTTGGTACATTAGTCAGCTAAAATGGTGCTGATGCAAAGTACCAGAAAACCGTTAATAAAGGGTATTTATTTGGGGTAGATGCTTACAGTCACAAGGTCCTAAAGTCCAACTCAAAGTACCATAAGAGGTACTTGTTTATCCAAAGTCATTGGACATGAGTTGAAGCAAGATGGCAGGTGATCTTTGCAAATGTTCAGCCTTCCTTCTTCTTCTTAAGGCTCGGTGGTCCCAGCTTCTTCCAATTTCTGCTGTAGGAGGAATAAGGCTCAACTTTCTCCCCAGGGCTCATTTCTGTCCACGTTCTCCTGCTCTTTTCTATTCACAAGGACAGCTGTAGACTATCAGGCTCATCTCCCTTCCCAGGGCCTCTCTTGTGTCTAATGGAGCTTTCTCTCTTTCCTCACATATCTGCTTCTCTGTGTCTCTACTTCCTTATGAAAGTCTCTTTTATAAGGCCAAGGGGCTGTGAATCATTGCTGAGTTGCACTGTAATTACATGGTTGAATCAAAGCCCTAATCTTAACATAATTTAATCAAACATCTCAGCTGAATCTAATACAATCAAAGTATTGTATTATATTTCAGAGAAACAAACCAGTTTACAAAATTGATCAATATCTATTTTTAAATTTCATAAATGATATCAAACTGGAACAAATGGTAAGTGCCTTAGAGATATGCAATCTTACTCTTGGAGGTCTATGACTCACTTGAAATATTTGATTATATAACCAAAGTGAAGGCATTCAAAGTAGTTCTGTTTTCTCCCATCACATTCCTCAAGGTGTAATCAGACACCAAGGAGGTGTGATTAGAATAGGTGGAGGGCTATTAGATTATCACACCGAGAATAGGGAAGGGCAAGATATCAGCATAAAGATGCCCCATAGGATTTAACCTGGATAAGGAGATAAGGTAAGTGAGTGACTGAAAAAAACCCTGAAGAATAAATTGTAGACATTCATGCAGTTAAAGATTTGTAGGTACCATAATCAAGGATTGAATTCTTTATCCAGAAAATAATTAGGAAATATAGATTAAGAGACATTAATTTGGTTAGTAATAATATTTGAAGATGCTCTTTCTTCATTAGTTGAAAATGTTTCACAACAATGTAAGGTATTATTGGTAGGATGAGGTATGAAAGCCCTATAAGATGTTATGTATGTTTGTTTTGAAGTTCAAAACTATTAATATACATTTATTGTTTATATATGCTTATGTGTGAGTGATATACTTCAATTAATTTTAAAAAAAGAAAAAAAGACTTTCTGTAGGAACATTTTATATTAGCTTTCAAAGGTATATATCACCTGTAGTGTGCAGAACTTAGTTTTCTAGGTTGTTGAGAATATAAATTAGCTCAACATAAAATCTGCAAATAATTTCAATAAGCAATATATAAGTTTATTCTTATGATAAACTTATATATTGTCATCTGAATAACAAACTATTAATCAGCAGTAAGAATCTCAAATGTCCATAAACAGGAGCTAGGTACAATATTGCTATGAATCTTAATAATGGACCCTTTATTATGTAATGAAAATAATAAGTATGGTTTTCAGTTTGTAATATTTTAAATTAAAAAGAAGAAAAACCAGACTGGACTATAAAAAATCAATCATTCTGGTAAAGTGGAAAAACAGTAAATTAACAGGAAAGTACACAAGCAAGGATTCAGCTCAATTAATTTTCATGAAGTGAAAACACCTAGGTAACATTCTTCCACATTTATTGTGGAATTGTTTGCTGAAACATATATTTGATTTACTAGAACTAAAAAAAATATGTTTTTCTCTATTGATTTGGAATTAAAACCATCTGTTTCTGTGACTCCCCATGCTCTTTTCATATATTGTTGTCTTGAATATGAGGTTTATTATCCAATTGGAGACACTTGGGTTCAGCATCATAATTCATTCCTTGATACCCTCTGTTCTACTTAGTTGCCATTGCTTAAATATGTTTAGAGTCTGCCTTTGTTAATTCTTCCTGATTATGCAGCTGTCTTAGAATCTCTCATGATAATTTTGTCAGCACCTACCCTATTGGGATTCTGGTACAGGTTCAATATTTTTATGATGGCATTGTTTATGCCCAGGAAAGGATAGGCTCTGCCCAATGTCACCCTAGGACCATTGGGCCTGATTTTCTCACCTAATAACTGTGTCTCTCTTTGGGACCAATACACTTTCATGTAACTCCTCTCCCCAGAGAGCTATTCCAAACACCTCTAGCTCTACCAGGAATTTAAAAAAAATCAAAAGGCATTTAAGTTTAAACTAGAGAAAGTAGAAACAATTGAAATACATAATCTTACACTGATTTCTTTTTTAAAAAAGTTATTTAGATTACAAAGAATGCATTTTGCACTTCTTTTGTTAAATTTATTCCTATGCACTTTATTCTTTTCAGTGCTATTGTGACCTGAATGGTTTTCTTAAGCTCTTTTTTGGATTGTTCATTGCATTTATTACAACAATTTAGTTTTATTTTTCATTTTATTTTATTTATTTTATTTATTTTTATTTATTTTTTTTTGTAATTTATATTTATATTGAACTTATATCCTGTAACCTTGCTGAACTCCCTTATTAGTTCAGATAGACTTTTTATTTTCTTTTATTTTAAAGAAGCTTTAGATTACATAAATATTACATTAAAATATAGGGGATTCCCACATACTCCACAGCATCTCTTCCCACACTTTACCCCACTGAAAACAACTTTCACTAGTGTGGTGCATTTGTTACAATTGATGAACACATACATAAACATTACAACTAACCATGGTCTACAGTTTACATTATGGTTTATACATTTCACCACAATATTTTATAGGTTTTGACAAAATGTATAATGGACTGTATCCATCATTGCAATATCATGGAGAACTATTCCAGTGTCCCAAGAATACCCCATGTTTCAACTATTCCTCCCTCTCCTTCCCTTCAGAGGTTCTGAGGGGAAGGAGAGGGAAGATATAAAGAACAATATCTTTATTTTAATGTTACAAGTTCTTCCATTACTAGAATAATAGAGTCTACTTTGGTCCATAGTTACATTTCTTCCTTATATTTTTCATTCCTCAGTCTTGAAGATTTTGGCATGGTGATACTCAATCTGCTTCTGATTGAGAGGGACCTTAGATCTCTCTAGATGGATGCAACTGTCTTGCATACAGTCAAAGATACTGTTTTTTGGGGATGGGCATTGTCATCCCAATGTTAGTGGCCCTGGGTAAGTCCTATGAACTGGAGAATAATTTATGGCTGCAACTCTGCTGAGATTCAGGGCTCAGCCAGCATATGCCAGCCAAAAATTTAAGTCTCTGAGACATATATTTAAATGACTATAATGATAATTTTAGGTTCAAATAAAAAAAGCAGAAGAATCATATGTGGGAATATTATAAATGAGTTTAACTCTAATACATTGAGGAGATAGGTTAACATATATTCCAAGGTAAGGCCCGCTGATGGGGTGCCAATTTCCTGAGGTTTCATGCCCTGCTTATGGTGTCTAGATGTCTCTAGAATCATCAGGAGCACTCTGCTTGAGTCACTGTTTACTGTGGCAGTCAGTGAGGTCCTACTAAGATGTGCATAAGCATAAACTCCGATATGACCTCCCAACTAACTTTGAAATCTCTTAACCATAAAAAAATCATCTTTATTTAATATTTCACCCTTCTGGTCTAGGTCTTTTTTTCAAATGCATAATGAGTTGGCACTTGGTAATAATACCTCCATGCAAGGGAGGCTTCTCCCAGGGACTCATGTCCCTATGCTAGGAGTTTAAGTTAGTGAGTTTATATAGTGTCTGAGGAGGGCACATGTTTGATGTTGGTGGGAATCTGACTGTCCTTAAAAGACCAGATAATACCCAGAAATTTGACAAACTCTACAGCCCTTGTATTTAATGGGGTGCTTTTGCCCAGCTTCAATTTTGTGAAGGATATTTGAATGTGGTGAGGGATTTTCAGAGGCCCTGTAGAGAATCACCATGTATTAGTCAGCCAAAGGGGTACTAATGTAAAGTATAAGAAATCTGTTGACTTTTATAAAGTGTATTTATTTGGGGTAGAAGCTTACAGTTACAAGACCCTAAGGAATCTAAATGAAGGTACCATAAGAATTATTTCCTCACACAAAGTCTGTTGCCATGTGTTGATGCAAGATGGCAGGAAACTTCTGCAAGTGTTCAAGTCTGTCTTAAGACTTCATGAGTCCAACTTCTTCCATTCTCAGCTGTAGGCTGGCCTAAGGCTTGTATCTCTTCCCAGGGCTCATTTCTTTCTAGGCTTAGCTGCTGTGTTCTCTTCACAAACTCATCTGTAAACTATCGGGCAAATGGCTCAACTCTATCAAGGGCTCCAGGGTCAAAACCAAATTCTCTCCTTTGCTGCGTTTTTCTCTATCTACTTCTCCTGTGTGTCAAATTCTGTGTAAGTGTCTGTTTTACTAGCTTCCCAAGGGGGTGGGGACTTAACCCTGTACCCCCTAATGAAGTGGTCAAATCAAAGACCATGATTGAATCAAAACTCTAATCTTGATTTAATAAAGTAAATGTGAAACCTCTGAATTTAATACAATTAAAGGGGTATCATGCCCAGAGCAACAGACCAGTTTACAAACATAATCAATTATCTTTTCTGAAATTCATAAATAATATCAAACTTCTACATACCTTTTAATCAAATGTCAGTTATATAAAATCAGTATATTCAGCAGTTTTTTTTAAAAGATCATTTGTTAAGGTACTGGCAGTAACTGTGAAGATTTTTTTTCTATCATTTGATTTATTTTTTATTGGCACTGAATAAAACAGGTTGGCCAAGTCAGTCACAGCAAAGCAATTGTTCATGCTTCTGTGTGCATCTTTTATTAATCATATGATGTTACTAATAGGAGCTTTGGTTGGCAATATTTATGCAGGAAAGTTGATATAATTTTTGGTTAATTGACTTTCATGGTTGAAGACTTAAAGGGCTGGAGAGATAGGGCTAATATAGGGAGTTGATTGGTGTAATGAATGACTCCTTCTCTGAGGAGATCTTGAATTATTGGCAGGAGCACCACAGTACCTTGTTTTGGTGATATGGTGTCATTTATCACCTTGATTGACAAGGCCAGGTCCTTGGGGGCCCATTTGGTATGGCCCACCAATGGAGCCTAGGATTTGATCATATTCATGGAGACATGACATGTTAACTTATACATACTTACAATGGGGAAATTGAGTGCAAAAATTGCCAGTACTCTGGGTAGGTGGTTAATAACAATTGTTCCAAAAGTCACAATAGGGTTGGAGACCTAGCACTTGATATGCAAGAGGAGGAGGCAGTGGCACCTGCTGATGAGGGTAAGGAAGGCTGCCTGGTAATTCAGGAGAAGAAGGCTCCCTGTAAGAAAATTTTCCACTATTGGTTGAATAAATGGGTCACGGCTCATCAATGTTGGAGATGAGCTCAAGTTTCTTTTGTTTGCATACCCAAAGAAATGTTATGCCCATTGCATGATCTCCATCATTTTATGTAATAATCTGGCATCATTAAATGTTTGCCACTAGTCATCTGCCTTGGTGGTAATACCCACTGTGGACAGATATGTCTTCAAGGAAGTCTTTAGTACTACTAGCCAATTGCGTCTTTTATAGCGGGAGATTTGAGTGGCAACTTGAACTGCATTGAATATGCTTAGCATCCATTCAGCCATGTTTCTCCCTCCTGTTGAACAAAATCCTTAAGAATGGTTTGAATTTATAGTCTAGTAAAATTTCTGGTTTGGGTTTTACTATTCTACCAGCCCAGAATTCCTTTGACTTTGTAAGATGTAGACAGAAAAATTTGGGGTGTGAGGTCCTTCTTCCCTGTATCATATTTTTATTCCTCTCTATTTAGAGTCTCCCAAGTGTCTTCACAAAGGTGATTTTCTTCAGCCTAGAACTGGACACTCTATAACCCATGGGTCACTGATAAGAAACATTAGTGGCTAAGACAAAAGCAACATGAGGGTCTCAGACACTTGCATCCCTTTGGCAAGCCAGGAGCTATGTTATTCTGGTAAGGAATATTTCCCCACTCTTTATGCTCTGGCAGGGGAAATATTCCCTAAACCCAAGGATGACATAATACTTTGGACATATTCTGGCAGAAACAGCTCAAAAATTACTGAGCAACAGGTGCTCCCATCTCAATATACTGGCGCCTTGTCCTGTGAATGATTGGTAGACAACCAAAGGCAGGCCCATTAGTGCTTACTCCTGAGTGACCTAAGACACATAGATCTTGGAAGCCCTCTCTTGTATTTCAGGTTGGCCTCTATATAAACAATGAACAATAGCAAATGAATTTATAGAAAATTTGCACTGCATTTATCCAGTCCTTATTGGGGAAGCAATATGGCCACATTGTCCCTCTGTTTGCCACACTAAAATATATGACCAAATTAATCAGTTGCCTGTGAGCTGGCAAATGCCTCTGTGATAGTCCATGGGCCTTTAATATACCTACAATTTGGTGTTTGTAACCTAAGCGAGACACAGAAGACATAAAGGGAAAAGCAAAGAAATGCCACTTAACAGCAGCAAGTGATGGAGATTTCCCTAATGGTACTAGCTACTTGGTAAAGCACATTAGTAAGCCAAGAGCATCATAAGGGCATTCCCACTTGGCCTTTATTGGTCAGCATCAAGTCACCATGCACTCTGCAACAATTGTTTTGGATGTTGTTATGACCCCCAATCAAAACTAGCAGCTTTTCTGGTCACATGGTAGATAGGCCAGAGTAGCACACCCAAATGAGGAAAGTGTTGTCTCCAAAATATGAAGAAACAAGCTAAATATTTTGCCTAAATTTTGGTCATAGGAGGGGCCAGATGTAACAGCTTTTCCTTCACTTTAGAAAGGATATCTTGACATGCCCTGCATCACTGGACACTAAGAAATTTCACTGAGATGGAAGTCCCCTGTATTTTTCTTGGATTTATCCTCCATCCTCTCTCATGTAAATGCCTTACCAATAAGTTTACAGTCTTTGCTACTTCTTGCTCTCTAGGTTCTATCAACATGATACCACCAATATAATGGAGCAGTGTAATGCCTTATGGGAGGAATGATGATAAAGGTCCCTGCAGACAATATTATGACATAGGACTAGAGAGTTGACATACATTGAAGGTATATTGCTGGCCTTGCCAGCTGAGAGCAAACTATTTTTGGTGGTCCTTAAAAATGGCAATTGAGAAAAAAGCATTTGCCAGATCAATAGATGCATACCAGTTGCCAGGAGATGTGTTGATTTGCTCAAGCAATCAAATAGGAGTGTTGAATGGGAATGTGGTGGAAATACCCATCACTGCATCCTTCAAATGTTGATGGTGGTACTAATCCCTGCAGTTGTTCCAGGACTCCAGAATTGTTTTTGATTTACTATTTGGCTAGTTATGGGCAATTCTAAGAGTTTCCACTTCACATTTCATACTCTAATAGTCCTCACCACACAAGTCAGGGATCCTATGTGGGGATTCAGCCACTTACTGTGTTTTTATTCCAATTATTTATTCTGGAATTGGGGAAATTACAACAGAATGGGTCTGGGGACCACTGAACTTTCAGAGTGACAGACCTGAGCTAAAACTCCATCTATCACCTGACCTCCAAAAGCCCCTACTCTGACTGGTGGACCATAGTGAAACTTTGGGTCTCCTGGAATTAATGTCACTTCTGAGCCAGTGTCTAATAATTCCCCAAATATCTAATCATTTCCTTTTCTCCAATATGCAGTTACTCTGGTAAAAGGCCGTAGATCTTCTTGGAGAGAGCTGGGAGGAAGAAAAACAGTATAAATTTTTGGCAGTATAACAGAATTCTTCCCCAAGGTCCCTGGCCTCCTCCTCACTTAAGGGTCTCTGGGTCTGTAAACTGTCTCAAGTCTGGGAATTGGTTAAGGGGCCATGATTCTCTGTGTCTATAATACAAGATAGGGTTTTGTTCACTCCACCTAGAAATTTTCTGCTTGTAAGAATCAAGTAGAAGTTTAGTTGACTTTCCATCTATTTCACTTTTGATACCAAATGATATATGCACCAAGGTCATGACTTCCTGTAACTCAGACTCATTTGATGCTGCTTTGAGTCTACCTTTCATTGTGGTAGCCATGCTGACCTTGTCTTCAGCAATTAACTGCCAATACTTGACTTTTATGAGTCTGAGATCCTATAATCTCTATAATGTTTAAGGATTCTAGTTCCATTACAGCAGTCCTACAGTAACATTTGAACTACGGAGAAGAGCAACTGCAGAGAATCTTAGGTAAGATAGAATTTGTCTTACAATTGTATTCCTCAGAGTCCTTTTTCAAGATGTGCTTTCTGGACATCCCTAGGGCAGGTGAGCAGTTTTGAAATGATAAATCAATTCTAGCACTCCAATCTCTCTAAGCCTTTGAATTCCCTTTTCTACTGGATATCAGCATAAATTGGGCATCTCACCCTCAGACATTATAGGCCATCTTTTGGTCCATGTTTCATTCACCCACTCAAACAAACTGTTAGAGCCCTTTCTAACCCCTTGAGCTATAGCATTGACTCCAGAAATTCTGCTTAATGGGTCCATATCAAAAAACTCAACCTGATGCAACTGTTGATTCCTTCCACCATTATCCCATACCTTAGTACCCATTCCCAAACATATTTCTCTGTTTTATGTCTATATAAGTTGGAAAATTCATGCAGTTCGTTTAGATTATAATGTACTTCCTATTGTGTCATATATTATATTTTTGCCTTGGGGGCTTGTTGTTATTTTAGTCTAGCAATGTGTCACAAAGAGAAGAGGGGTAGTGTAGGTAAGTAAGGAGGATTTGAAATGCCTTGCATGCTACTGACCTCAGGTCATTTCTTTGAATTTCCATCTGCTAAAACATGATTAATCTCTTCAGGCAGGGGTTGGAAGGCAGATTCTTCAGGGCAGGGTTAAGGTTGGGCAGTGCATGCTCGAATTTGGCTGGTACCTGTCTCAGGGCTGGGAGGAGGTCCAGACAACCTGGGACATGTGAGAAGCTGGGCAGTGAAGGCTTTAGTTTGGCTGGTACCCTCCTCAGGGTGGGAAGGAGGTCTGGATCTCTGGGGTAGGCTGGAGGCTGGATGATACAAGGTTGACACTGTGTGGTCTCCAGAGGGCAGGCCACCAGAGGTTTATCTCACAAAGTGTCAGTTGAATTTATGGTTCCAATATTCCTATCGATATCATCATCACCCCTTATGTCTCTATCCTAATCCTCAGGGTTCCACTCCTTTCCAATCAATGGCTTCCTTTTAATAGCAGACACCTTGTGAGGCTGAGATTTCAGTTTCCTTTGTAACTCTGCTACTCATACAATGAGACTCTGAGTCTGGTTTTCAGAGATCTCAAGTCTGTGACTGCAGGAAACAAGATTTTCTTTCAGAGCACACATAAAAACTTTCACATCATTCATGAGGGATTTAAGTTGCAAATTTGAAAACCTTAGCTCACCCTTTTCTTTTGTAACTGTATCCTTAGTATCTAGGAGGTGCCAGCCAAAATCAATGTATCTTTTGATTTCACAAGTCTCTGTTAGGTTGTTGAAAATACTGTCATCCAAATTCTTTCCTCTTATAAGCATGGAAGTAGGGGAATCCAGTGGTACTTTTTTGCATATCTCCATTGCCAACTCATGTCATGGATGTTAGTGGCCACTGGATTATTAGAAAGGGAGTCATTAGTACCCTTGAGTTCAATTAGAGTTGAAAGTCATTTGTAAAACTCTAAGAACCACTTCAGCAATCTCATGTTTAAGATTCTGTTCCTTAAGGACCACTCCTGGTACCAAACTGTCTTAGTCAGCATTCTCTTGGGTAGCAGAATCAACAGGAAATATCTGTACATAGTATTTTATAAAATTCTCTCACATGACCATGAGGATGCGCAAGTCCATATTCTGAAGGGAGTCTCTAAACCAGGGGCTCCAATGAAGGTCATTGATGAGTTCCCAGGAGATTTTGCTGTCTGAAATCAAGCTGGAAATCCTCTCTGAATGCTGCAGTCACTGCCCCTATAAGGAATTCTGCTGATTTGGATAAAATGTTACCCATTGCTGATGGCAATCTCCTTGGTTGATTGTAGATGTAATCAGCCATCTATGCAATAAACTCACTGGTGACTAAATTCCATAAACATCTTTGTATTGTAATTAGCTAAGTATACAAAGAACGGGGCACAATTACCTGGATGAGTTCACACATTAGCCTAACAATCACACATGTTATGTTGAAGTTCAGGTGATGAGGCTTCAGTACAAATACCTAGCCCACAGAAAATGCATGAAAAGATGTGGACTTATGTAATCTAGACTCCTAAAAGATTTTGTGAAAGGGGAAAAAGAGAAGCACATGTAGGGTCCTGGGTTCTCACCTTTTTTGTGACCCAGGGAGGAGAAAGCCTTTCCTGTGAATTTTAGAGACTGGTGGTTTTAAAGTATATCATACAGAAAGCAGAAGTGTCCAGTGCTATTTGGAGAATATGACTTTACCTAGTATGCTCTATGACTTCAGAAAATACATTTGAAATGTCACATGATTTTTAAAAATCCAAGCCGAATGGAGACACATATATTACTAGTTAATTATGTGGCACCAACAGGCAGAACGTCAAATAGAAGAAACAATAGGAGCCAATTAGAGGAACTAAGGATGACTTTCATTATCCAAACCTCATGGAGGTGAAGATCCTGCTAGTTTCATGTATGCCTAGGGCAAAGCTAAGTGGTTGATTGCTCAACAGGGAAACTTATGAGTAAGTTAGACAGGATGATGAGGCACCATATATAATTTCTTTTATGTCATAAAAAGAATATTCATAGAGGTTTCTGTTAGTCAATTTGGTGTATAGCTTTATATACCTCTTTTATTTCCTTTACGCTCATCAGCCCAAATGTATTATTTATTATTGAAAGTGGGATATTGATGTCTCTAAATTTTGTTGTTGAACTGTTGCTTTTTCCCATCATTTCTGTTTTTGCTTCATATATTTTCATACGTTAAAAAAGTAATACTTAATATATCTTCCTGGTGAATTGAACTATTTATTGTATAAAGTACACCTTTTCATCTCTAATAATGTTTTTTCAGTTTTAAAATATATCATTATAGAATGTATAACTTTTCTATTGCTGTTCTTTGTATGATATAAATTTTAACATCCTTTTAACTTTAATCTATTTTTTCCTTTGAACCTGAAGTGTTTCACCAGGGAACAAAAATTAAAGTTGTATTGTATTTTATTTTTAATCCAGTATGACAATTTCTGATTTTCAATTAGAGTGCTTAATTCATTCACATTTAATGTTTTTTTTTATATTATTGCTTTTGTATCTACTATCTTATTTCCCATTTATTATATCTTATTAAATTCTTTGTTCCTCCTTTACTACTTTCTGTTGTGTTTAGTGAATATTTTCTAATGTAACATTTAATTTCATGAAAGATTTCTCTTTATTTTGATAGGTATTTTTTATTGTTTTTTAGGGTTTACCATATACATCTTAAATTATCAGAATAAGTCTCAGATTTATGTTATCTTTAAGTATGTTAATATATAAAAATATTATTCCTGTATAGCTCAATTAATGTTAAAGGGCTAAAACATATTGTTAGAATTGTTGCTTTAATATTTTTCATAATTTCCTAATTCCTCTCTGTTGTGATGTTAATGGAAAATAATGTACATATATATTACATTTCTATATGTACTAGTTCTCAAATTATATGCATATAATTTTATACAATTTCTTTTCAAACAAATTAATAGTATAAAGTAAAAAATATGTATTAACATCCTTATATAAATGCATAATCTCCTTTTTTGATGCCCCTTATTCATATAGATTTTTTTTATTTTTTAAAGAATCTAGATAAAGGGGCATTCCATATATTCCACATTGTATCCCTACCACACTTTTATCCCCCTAACCACATGTTTCATTAGTGTGATACATTTATTACAATTGGTGAAAATATACTCAAGCATTGCTATTAACCATGTTCTAAAGTTTACATTATGGTTTACACTTTGAACCTCACAAATTTAAAGTTTTTGACAAAATGTGTAATGGCCTGTATCATCATTGCAATGTCATGCAGAACAATTCCAATGTCCCAAAAATGCCCCCACATTACATGTATTCTTCCTTCTCCCTCCTCTCAGAACCTCTGGTGACGACTGCCATTATATCAATGTTACAAGTTCTTCCATTACTAGAATAATAGTAAGTCTACTTTACTCCATACTTGCATTCTCCCCCTACATTTGTTCATTCCTAAATCTTGAGTATTTTGAGACGGTAATGCCCACTGTGCTTCAGACTGAGAATCGCCTTAGATCCCACAAGGCAGAAGGATGGAACCGTTTTGCTTTCAGTTGTAGATAATCTTGTTTTTTGGGATAGGCCTTGTCCATTGTCTTCTTTTTTTTAGTTGCCCTGGGTGAGTTCAATGAACTGAAGAGTAGGTGTTGCAACTCTGCTGAGATTCATGGCTTAACTGGTATAAGGAGATTGCAGATTTAAGTCTCTAGGATATATATTTAATGATAATAGTGTTAATTTTGGGTTAAAATAAAAAGGGCATAAGAGCCATTGGTAGGCAAATTATAAATGAGTCTAGCTCTATTACTTTGGGAATCATATATTCCAAGGTAAGTCCCAGTGACAAGGAACCAAATTCCTGGGGTTGTCAGCTCTGTTTATAGTGTCTACAAGTCCTCAGGAGCCCCCATGCATAAGGTACTGTTTACTGTGGCAGTCAATAAGAACCTTCTGAGATGTGCATTAAGTGTAAACTCTGGAAAGATCTTCTGACACACTTTGAAATCTCTTACCTATAAAAAATCATTTGTATTTAATTTTTCTCCTTTCACTCAAGGTCTTTATCCAAATGCAGTTTTATTTGGCACCTGGTAATAATGTGTTGTTACCAGGAAGGCTTATCCCTGGGAGACATATTGGGGGGGAAGATAGTGAGTTTATATGCTGAGTATGGCTTAGAGAGAGACCACATTTGAACAAGAAGGAGGCTTTCAGGAAGTAACTGTTGGGCAATATATAATACAAGGCTAAGTATCAATTTCACAAGAATGAGGTTCATAAGTACACCATCAATTGAATTACCTTCTGTGATCACTTCTTAAATTTTTTAGTTTGAAAAATTCCATTTGTATATCTTATAAGGCATATCTGCTAACAAAAAATTACCTCAGTTTTTTTTTTTTTTTTTTAATCTAAGTCTTTATTTCATGTTCATATTTGAACAATAGTTTTGCTGGATATAGAATTCTTTGCTGAGAGTTTTGCTTTGCATTTTAGAGCACTTTGAAAACGGTATCCCATTGACTTCTGACCTCCATTGTTTCTGCTGAGAGGAAGCTAATATTCTTATTAGGATTTTCTTTTAAACAACACATTTTTCTCTTGCTTTTTTCAAGATTTTCTCTGTGTTTAACTTTAAAAAAATTTTTAATGATATGTCTGTGCATCTTTGTGTTTATCTTGCTTGGCATTTTTTTGGCTTTATTCAATTTGCAGTTTATTATTTTTCAATAAACATGGAAGCTGTCAACCACTATTTCTTCAAATAATTCCTCTCTCTCCTCTCTTGATACTCCCATATGCATATATTGTTGTGTTTAAGGGTGGCCCACATTCCTATGAGGCTCTCTTTATTTTCTTCTTATTTTTTTCTGCTCTTTATCTTGCATATTATCTATTGATTTATCATCACATTCACTAACACTTTTTCTGCCTGTACAAATCTACCTTTGAGCACCTTTAGGGATTTTCTTTTTAATTTTAGTTAAGACATTTTTCAATTCTAGAATTTCCATTTGTTTTTAAAAAACATATTTCTCTTTCTTGATGTTCTCTTATTGAAATGGCATTGCCAATCATACACTGCTTAAATTATTTTCTCAATATTCTAGTTCTGTGACCACATTTTTAATGGCTAATTTGAAATCTTTTTCTCTTACATATGACATCAGATGACTCTCACAAGCAGTTTCAGTTTCCTACATTTTTTCATATGAATGGGTTTTACGTTTCTGTTTCTTTGCATGCCCTGGCTTTTTTTGGGAAGCTGGGCATTTAAAATATTGTATTGTAGCATGTATGTGTATTGCTCCCCTCTCCCACCTCCAGTGCACTCTGTAACACAGGAAGATCAAGCCAGGGAAGTCTGAACAAATACTTAGATATTCCAAAGAAAGCACGTGGAGAGGACAGCAGCAGTAACATCATTTATTACTCACTTTTCCAGGCCTAATGACAGCCATTAGGGTAGTTACAATATGGTACTGTGGGAACAAAAAGATTTTATAGGGCTAAACAACAAAAAGATTGTGTTTAACTAATACATAGAGCAACTTGCAGGTACATGTTGCCTAGTAAATGATTAACAGTGAGGGGAGGTACATACACAACAGTGAGGGGAAACACATACACAATAGTGAAAAGTCACATGTATGCATGAGTGAGGGGGCACATGTATGCAGCAGTGAGGGGCAGAACATCACAGGCTAATGATTACTATGCCTATCGTCCTGTGTGCACTGTAGCAGAAAACTTCAGGATGGATTGCTGGCCAATTCCACCCCACCCTTTCCAGCACTCTACACAATTAACTAGTAGGAGGGGAAGTGGGAATTTCATGTCCCTACACACCACCCCAATGCCCCTACCACATTGTATTCTATATGTAATCTTACAAGACACCACCTGAGCAGTTATGGAATTGGAACATTGCATACAGATTTTACAATAACAATATAAAAAACAACAGAGTAATAATAGTAACATATACACAACATTTAACATTAATGCTTGACAGTGGTATTACATAATTTGGGGATAGCTATTTCATATTACAGAGTTTTGTTGTTGTTGTTTCATATGGAGAGGGGCAGATTATGCTGGCCTACCAGTATATAAACAACACTTTCATTAATAGACAACACAGTATCAAGTAGAGGGACTTTAAGAAGAGGCTTCTATTATGATACATTTTTCCCCTTCCAAATTTTTTGAGTTTCCTTTATTGACATTAAAAACCAGTTCAGGCATAAAAGCAGTTTACATAGACACACAGAGATTTTCAGTTGGAATAGATTTCAGATTATTTTCATGGGTTTAAGATTCCTAACCAGCAAGGTTGCACAGGCCAGTGCCACAGACAAATGAACTCAATTTCCCAGTTTGTATAGTTTGAGGCATGGTCAACAACAAATTATTATTACTTCCTCTTTTGGACTATAGGGTTGCTGGCACTTTAACTTGTAATTTCAATGCCTGCATTGGTTCTGTTGTTAGCAAGTTAAATACACATGGGGCCACAGCCCATGGGGCTGAATTTAAACAGTCCATTTTTGTAAAGATTCCTTACTGCCTTTTATCTGTTTCTTTAAAAATACATTGATCCTTCCCATAAAAAGTCCAAACAATATTCTAGCTCATAGCCTAAGACTGCAAGAGGCTACTGGTAAATGGAGATCTTTGGTCACTGTCAATTTGGACTGGCATCCCACAGAGGACACTCATTTTCTAGGCAGCAAATAGTATCTGGCTGGTTACAAGAGTTCTGTTGCAGTATCTGCAGCAGTGAAAGCATACCTTGCCACTTACAAGAGTAGGAATGGACCAAGGTAATCCACTTGCCACGGTGCTACTAGTGTTTCTGCTCAGCCAATATGTCCCATTCAGTGAGATATTGTCACAGTCATTGGAGTGAGCATGATGGACATTCATGGGTGATGTTCATGAGCTGTTGGTGAGTAATAAGCAGCTTAAACTGCTGCCAAAGGGCCTGGCAGCCAAGATGGCCACTTTTCCTGTGAAGCCACTCTGCTGCTTCTTGGGTCTCAATGGTATGGCTCTAGATCTTTGCTGGTTCATTTGCCTCAACATTCCTGAAAGGAGTGTTAGAAGAGTGGCCAGGGACATAAGACACAGTTACTTATTACTGCTGGCAAGTGTCTCAAATGTTCTTCCACAGATCTCTCCCCCACAAAGGGCAGCCTATGACAGTCCATTTTTCCTGTCTAGTTTTTAGTATCTGCTATCCCCCCCTGGATAGGGATGGCAGTATCCAGAGTTACCTGTCACTATTGGTTTAAGCCCTTCACTTGCAACAGGGCATGGTATGCTATACATAGTTGCTTCTCTAAAGGACTATATCTTACTTTGTCCCCTTCTCACAATTGTGATTAAAACACAAGGGATATTTGTTTAGAATGCTGCCTTTGCCACAAAACCCACTCAAAGCCAGTATTGGTGCTGGCCACATCCATTTCACAGGGTAGTCAAGGTTTTCCCCTTTTACTGCTTGAGCCTGTGCTATTTCCCTCTTTACTTTTTTAAAAGAAACTGTGGGGAGGGCAGTTTCTCATTTCCATACACAACCTTTCCTGATTAACACATACTATTTTATTAATATCTGAGATAAATAAGGGATGAAAGGTCTTCAGTGTCCCAACAACCACTGAAAGGCCATTAATTGTATTGGAGTTTGTGGTGTGGGAAAACATTATACTTTAAAAACACTTATGAGTTTGACAATGCAGCAAGGACCTTGCAGATTGTCTCAATTGTTTGCCCATCCCAGGATCTTAAGATAAGATACCATTGTCTCTGATGCTTCTTTTAACTCTGAAAAAGAATTGCTGGTTAGCATAATATCATCAATAAAACAAAATAGGTATAACCTCAGGTTTCTTCCATGCAGGCAGATCATTTCCAGGAGGTAAGGACAGATAGATAGGCTACACACATAGCCTTGGTGAAGGACTGCAAAATCCACTGTTGGCCTCCCCACATGCAGGTGAATGCAGGCTGGCTTGACATGCCTAAGGAGATACTAAAGAAAACCTTAGCAAGATCTAAAACAAAGTAATAGTGACATAACTGGGTACTAATTTCTTACAACAAACCAGCAATATTAGGGACTGGTACATACAGAAGTGGTGTTACTTAATTGAAGATAATGTACTGTTATGTGCCACTCCTGGCAACTCTCAATGACCACTCTTTTTTTTTTTTGCAGCCATAGAGCTGCTTCTTTAGTGGAGGTGGGGCAAAACAGATGAATATTAGCCAAAGCATCTGCTTCTTGATTTCCAGGCGAGAGGTTGTTTCTGTGACACATTCCATTTTTTAAAATAATTAAAACCATGATTAACAACATTATACTTTTATCTAATATTTTGCACAAAATATTAATTTTGGGGGGAATTTTATGTAATCTTTAATATTCATATGAACATTTCACTCATACAACTTTGATTAACAGAGGGTTAAAGAATTCCTTTAAATTTTATAACTTTCTAATCACTTTTCATTTAACATATAACATATCATATGAACTCAACCATCTCATTACTTTACTCTTCACTTTTACACCTTTACCATGATTACATTAATTAATAGGTATTTTATTTAGCAGTAAAGCAAAAGTTACTTTCTCCATTATTTTATGTGAACCTGATTCCCAATGGAATCAAAATTATCTTCCCATATGACCATTCTAATATGCAGATTGAGGTGGCCTCTGACAGTTTTCCTGTTATGAAGATATGTTGTTACAAACATCAATTCAGTTTCTATTTAATAATGGATTCCTAAAAGCAGATATTTAAATATTTCAATTTAAACAATGTTTTCACAAATTTTCATAACTATTCATAACTACATAGACTATAGTTAACTTCATCTCAAGACAAATTTCACATTCATAGAACACATTCCCTTACTTAATGTTACCTTCTAAAATACCTTCTAAAACTTGCTGTATGCGTTCAAGTTATGTCCTAAATACCTTTATTCTGATTTTATGAAAACCAGCCATCTTATCTTAGGGCAAAACACACTACCTTAAACAAACTTATCAAATTTTAGTCTGCACTTCCACAAATCTTTTACCTCTTTCTATATCCATTTACATCTCACAATTCCTTTCTGTGAAAAAAAAACACAAAAACTGTTCAATTCAATTTAGGAAAAAACAATGTTTTCTAGAAAGAGGTTTGTAACAATTATATTAGTCAAAATATAAAATTTTCATTATTTTAAAGATTTAACATTCATAATGCTAATTTATGTTATTAGTATCCATATATCCATACTCATTTATCAATATGAGCACTTACTTAAATTTTTGGCCATTTGAATAGATCTCTTTAAGAATTTTTATTTGTTAATTTTTTATTACCATCCAAAGGTATCAAAATATACACTAAACAAACAGACAAACACAAAAAGATTTAAGACACACCAACAGAAGCATAAAGCTCATTAATTTGACTAATAATTCTTACTCCTTTTGTGTGGCTGTCTCTAAGAGATACATCATTTCAGAACTCTGATTTTCACTGCTTTTAAGATCTCTTCTGGTATCTGTGTTGCCTGTAATATTCAAGTTCACTTTTTGAGATGTTTTTATTAGTAATCAGAAATCTGTTAGGAATCCTTGAGCAGTATGAATGCAGTTAAGCACTAATTTAGCAGTTTAAATAGACAGACATCTAACACATATTCTGGATTACACTTCAAGAGTACACTTTGACGGGCTTGAAGGTCAGGAGTAAGCTATTGATTTAAAACCTGAAAGGTCCTTTGAACCCCTTGATAAAAATTCTGATCAAAATAAAATGTGATAAAACTTAAAACATTGTCAAAGTAACACCCCACTTAAACTTTTCAACAGTTTACACAAGTATTATGAACTTTCAGTTTTATAATATAATTTTAACTGCAGACTTACAAAAGCTGCTAGAACTTTTCTATTTTTTAATAGAGTTGTCCAGTTCAAAAGTTACTAACCTTTAACAGCACTACTTTTATCAATGTGGCTATCCAGACCCAATTAGAATGATCATGGAGACAAAACAGAGAACATTAATGTTGCTAAGATTTTTCTACTCTTCAAACAGTTTAATTCTATCAGTCCCCATTAGCTTAAGCCACATTATTCAGGCATCATGAGGTTCGCAGAGTTTCTTCTGGAATATTTTCCTTATCTTAGGTGTAACTCTTTAGCAGAATGTTTCTCACAAGCATGGTTTCACTGAAAGGTGCTTTATTTACCACTTCTTCTTATGCAGGATGTTGTAGCTGTGATTTAACCTTCTTTTGCACAAGCAGTTTAACATGATTTAAAGATATTTCTATAGTTTCTTCATCTGAATCACTGTCTTCTTCTTATCTAGTTGCTCAGAGAGAATTGTCACTAAGGCAGAGGTGGAAATCTGCAAATCATTTTCTAGTTGTAATTCTTTTTTTCCTTTAATTGAAGCATATCTAAAGGCCATTATCTGTACCTGTTCCTGTGCTTTTTCTCATCTTTTAGTTCAATCTTCCTTCTGATATACTTATATTATTTGGAAATCCTGTTCTAACCTCACCTCTTCCTCCAGTTGCCTTGCACTTGCTTCAGTTGTTAACTGCTTGTTAGTGCTATCATGCAAGGCAAGTAGGAAGGGCCACACAATGGCTGCAGCCATCACACATTGCTCTTTCTTAATAAGAGTTCCTTCTAATCTCTCCTCTAACTGCACTAAACTAGCAAGAGTGTATGGGTCATCCACCAACTCCAACATGGGTCTCCTAGTGTTTAACCACTAGGCAAGGTCATACCACATCGACATGCATGGCTGCTCCAGGATTCCTCCCACAGACTCCCCCATGTACTGCAGTGTCACCTCCACCCAAAGTATCTGGAATGGCTGACCTGCTTTCAACTGTATTATCTCCTATGGATTTCTCTGGACTATCCTACCAACTATGTCAATTGTAATGCAGGAAGGTCAAGCTTGGGAAGGCCCACTGTATACTTTGATATTCTAAAGGAACCACATAGAGAGGCCAGCAGCATTCACACCATTTATTACTCACATGCCCAGTCCTGATGATGGCTGGCCAGTAGTTACCATACTATATAGCAAGAAGAAAAAGATTACATAGGGCTAGACAGCACAAAGAGGGTGTTTAGCTAATGCATAAAGTAGCTTGAGGGTGAATATAGCCTAGTAAATGATTAACAGTTAGGGACAGCATGTACACAACAGTGAGAGGCCACATGTATGCAAGAGTGAGGGGCAGCACATATGCAGGTTACTGATTACTGCCCCTATGGTCCTGTGTGCCCTGTATCAGAACCTTCCAGGAAGGATTGACAACCAATTCCACCCCTTTTCAGCAATCTACACAAATAGGTAGTAGGAGGATGAAGTGGGCATTTCATGTACTTACAACTGCATTATGTACATATATATTTGCTTACTGAACTGAAGGATTATATTAGTGATGTCTCCATCCTCCCCAATTGTTAAGCCTTTGATGTTGCTCATCAAGAAGTTGAAGTTTTGGATATGCAAAAATTTCACCACAGAATGGCAGTGATACTTGTAGGGATCCCTTTCACTCTTTTCCTGCCTATACACAGATATTAAACTTAATGATGGGCAAATCGCTGATTTATTTACAATGAAGCCCTAGGATATACATTCCTCTACAAACTAATCTAATCAGATTGTTGCTCCATCAATGGAATAGTTTACGAAATTAGTGCTTATTGTTTGTGCTAACCCAGAAGAGCTCGTCCAAGTTGTATTACTATTTGTCTCCTGAAAACGAGTTGTCCTAGACTATAGGCTTTATCTTCATTAAATTTATGAATCTCCTCCTATATTAGTCCGGATTCTAAGGGAAACTGAACTGACAGGTGAGATCTGCAAATATGAGATTTTATTAAATTGTCTCACATGACTATGGAGACACACGAGTCCAAATTCCATAGGACAAGTTGCGTGCTGTGGATTCTGATGAAAGTTTTCAATGAATTCACAGTCAAGATGGCTGGCTGAAGTAGACATGAAAATTCTCTCTTCTGATTGCTGAAATAATCATTTCTCCTTTTAAGGCCTTCAACTTATTGGATGAGACTTCTTTCATTAATGAAGACAATCTCATCAATGGTTTGTAGATGTAATCAGACATAGATGCAATGAATTTCCAAAAGATTTTAGTCCACAAATTGTTCCTACAGTAACAATTAGGCCAGGGCTTGTTTGATCAAACAACCAGGCACCATCACTTGGCCAAGCTGACACATGAATATAGCCATCCCACTTTCCAGTTCACTTCTCCACAGCCTTCACTATTATTTTTCCTCAATGTATTTATATCTTTATCAGAGAAATTGTGGGTCTACAGAACAATTGTGCATAAAATACTGGATTTCCATATACCACCACACCACTAACAACTTACATTGGTGTGGAAAATTTGTTTCAACTTAATTAAAGTCCATGATTTAACTTAGGTTTCATTGTTTGCATAGTGTGTTTCATGTGTTTTTAAAAATGCTTATCCTATTATCACTTATACAAAGCAACATTTCTCCTTTTAATCATACCAGATATATATTTCAGTGTTGTAAATTGTATTTGCAATGCTGTGCTACCATCACCACCATCCATTACCAAAATTTCCATCATTCCAAATAGGAACACTGTATATTTTAAGGCTTAATTTCTAATTTCCTAACTTCCACCAGTTCCCTGTAATATATTTTAGATTCTGATTCTATGATTTTTTTAATTGTTTCAAAAATGAGGTATTTCCATGATATTATGTTTGTCATTTTGAAGGGGAGTCCCATAGGTTCTCTAGGTTCTTAAACAGCACAGAGGATTTCAATCTACACCAAGACTGAACAAACAAGGGAAAAATTTATTAAGTCACCAGAATTGAGAAGATAAAATCTCAAATATGTCTCCATGAGCAAAGGAGACAAAGGTATAGCCGGATTTTCTCTACGTTCTTGGTTAAGCTACAAAAAAATGAATTTTAAAAACAAGCTGGATTAGTTCAGCCAGTAATTTATTAAGGAAGAATATGAAGAGAAATGGGAGAAAATAACAGATCATGGGTCTTAGGTAGAGAGTAAGTGGCTTAAGAGTGACAAACAGGGCTGGTTTACAGACTAAAATTTCCCATTATATATTTTAAATCCCCAAGTTTACTTGCATCTTGATCCAGGTGAGGAAAGGGTGAAGAAGGCTGGGGGTAGGGAAGACAAGAGCAGGGGTCAAAAGGTAAGAGAAGGCTGGTTTAATCTTTGTGCTTTGTTCTTGAACCATTAATTATTTCACCCCTTTGCTAATGACAGGGTAGGAGTTCCAACTGTTTGTTGCTTTGATTGATTACCCCACCCATCAATCCCCCAGGAGGGCCTAAGTATAAGGCCCTTGGATAATATCCAGTGCTTGTCCTGGTTTCTGGAGGAAATCTCATTCCAAAAGGGTGAATCTCACAGATTCTTCAAGCAGCCATTTTGGGGGTACCAAAGGACACGTGTTTAATGGAGTTGTTTTTTCTGCCAGGTTCCAGATCCATCTACTAATTCTCTAAATAGCCTACTTCATGCATTTCTCTTATAAATAGACAAAAAGAGGTGAGGATAAGGATAATATTGCCTGAGTCCACCTGCAAACTAAGGTCTGCAAAGTGGACATCAGAGGAGAGTAAAAAAGGGTAAGCTCATAGCCACTATTTTTGACCACTTTAATTGTACTCCTTAAATTGTCCTTAGGGTTCTGGCAAGATAATGTCTGCTTTGGTGGGCACTCCCCAGCTCTCTCACAAAAAAACAACTGAGAAGGGGCAAAATCCTACCCTCAAAACAGCCCACAGAGCAGAAGCCTTCAGGGCATTGATCTGGAGGGAACTGGAGAAAGAAATAAAAAGCTAAGGGAAACCATGAGTTTCTCACCCTTGTGGCTGGAAATGGTTGGTGGCTAAGCCCCACCCTCAATGAAAAAATTCACCATGAACCCCCTGACTCTCACCAGCCACTGAGTAGCAGGGAGCAAGCATCCTTTGAGAGGAAGAGGGTTCTGGTGAAGGGTTGAGAGGTGTTTCCTTTCTGTGAGCTTTGTTACTGGGACCCCCTTTGAACTTTGGGGAACATAACATCCAGGACTGAGGTGGCCCCAGGAAAAGGGGAGAGAAGAATCTGACCAAGTAACCTGAAGTATCCAGCTACCCTGATAGAGAGGAACTTGGGCAGAGAGAGAGCAGAGACAGGCAATTGACTAGTCCAGTGCTGAAACATATCAAAATTCCAACTCCCCTAAGGAAAGCAGGTGAGAAGAAGCTTCAATAAGCTTTCAAGTTCTTATGTAGGGTACCCTGACAGGAGGAGGTTCTGGAAGAGGGTCGATCGTGATTTCTTTGTGATGTTTTTGGTCACAAAAGTCCCCTTTGAAACTTGGAAGCAACCTTGACTTGACCAGGAGAGGGGAGGGGGAACTGCTCACACAGGTTATCAGACCCAGCTGTCATGGGAGTAAAAGCAATTAGAAAAGAAAGGGGTTGGGGAGAGACAGGCATCTAATAAACAGGAACCTGGCCACCTGCAAAGATTCTAACCTGCCCAAGGGAAAAAGATGAATAGATTTCTGAAAGGCTAACTGGCCCAAGAAGAAAGATTAGCTCACTGGCAATGTTCCCACCTTGAATAAACAAAATCCCTAGTTAAATTCCCAGCTTTTCTTAGAGAAGTCATCCACCGAATTATCAGACATCCAGCTGATGCTTTAGGACAGGGAACCTATAGATCTTCTTTTTGTATTAGCTTTCCTTAGATCTCTTATTTTTCTTTAAAAAGTTTTCTGTTTTTAATTTAACTTAGTTTACTTGTCAAAACCCAGATCAAAACCTACAGTGGACTGGCTGCAGGGTAATTGATTGATGAACAATGGAAGCTTGAGAAGCTCATTAGGGGTCTAAGAAGAAAGTCTGTTTTTCCATGTTTTTTCTTTGTTTTCTTGTTTGTTAGTATTTTGTTATTATTTCATCTTTTTTTAATCCTTTTTCTTCCCCCACTCTTTTTTTAAATTAGTAGCTGCTGTCTTGGTTCTTCTTTTTGGTGTTTCCCCTTTTTTTGTTTGCCTTTTTTTTTTTTT